>PVJL010008445.1:0-66604 GCA_004026885.1 Lyroderma lyra
TGGACCTGCTGCCATCTCCAGAGCCCTGTCCCCCAGCCAGGCACTCAGGCTGACTTCCCCACATCCCCAGGAGAGCATGGTGGAGGGCCGCTGGAGGGACATGATGGATTACATGCTCCAGGGGGTGGGGAAGCCGAGAGTGGAAGAGGGCCCTGGACGGCTCCTCGAAGGGCACGTGCACATGTCAGTGGTGGACCTTTTCATCGGTGGCACAGAGACCACTTCGACCACCCTGTCCTGGGCTGTGGCGTTCTTGCTTCACCACCCCGAGGTGAGTCCTGGGGGCGGGCAAAGACTCTTTCCTGGCAGCCTGTCACTGCGCCCTCATGCGGGCTGCGCTCCCCAAGGAAGGGGGTGGGGCTTCTCCTGATTGGCCAAAAGTCTCTGGGGCGTGGCCGGAGGCCGGAGGCGGGGCTGCTGAGCGGTGTTAGCAGCAGGGCTGGGCCGGGACACCAGGCCTGCCCACATGTCCCAGTTTCAGCAGCGATTGCACGAGGAGCTGGACCGTGAGCTGGGCCCCGGAGCAGGGGGCTCCCGAGTGCCGTATAAGGACCGCTCACGGCTGCCCTTGCTGAATGCCACCATCGCGGAGGTGCTTCGCCTGCGGCCGGTGGTGCCCCTGGCCCTGCCGCATCGCACCACGCGGCCCAGCAGGTGACTCCCGACAGGTAGGGGGTGAGTGGGGCCGAAAGCCAAGTCCCTACAGTCTTCTAACTCCACCCTGCCCTCAGCATTTTCGGTTACGACATCCCCGAGGGCACGGTTGTCATCCCCAACCTACAAGGCGCCCACCTGGACGAGACGGTCTGGGAGCGGCCACACGAGTTTCGGCCAGGTTCGTGGCAGGATTGGGTGCCCGCGGGCGGGAGCAACGCAGGCCGGGCTCCCGCAGCCACTGACCCCGGGTCTGTCCTCCCTCCGCAGACCGCTTCCTGGCCCCCAGCGCAAGCCCCAGCGCGCTGGCCTTCGGCTGCGGGGCGCGCGTGTGCCTGGGCGAGCCGCTGGCTCGCCTGGAGCTGTTCGTGGTGCTGGCGCGCCTGCTGCAGGCCTTCACGCTGCTGCCGCCAGAGGGCGCTCTGCCTTCCCTGCAGCCCCAGCCCTACTGCGGCGTCAACCTCACTGTGCCGCCGTTCCAGGTGCTGCTGCAGCCCCGCCCGTGCTTAGGCTAGCGCCAGTGACGAGCGGAGCGCCTGCCGCTCTCGTGCCTCAGTTTCTCCTTTTATTGCTCCGGCACAAACCCCTTCCCTCCCCCCTGTAAACAGTGTTGTGAGATCGCGGGTGGAGAAGGCTTCCTCTGGTCGTTGGGCGGTGCTCTCCTCGCGGCCCCTCAGTGCTGGGCGGGACAGGTGAGCCCAGGCTCAGACTCCCCCGGCGGGGGCCCGGTAGCCTCTGGGTCTCAGCTTCATTTCCGTGAAAGGCACGGAGAAATCGAAGCCCTTCCAGTGGTACCAGCTCACCCCCTAGGAAGGAGATCGTGAAGAAAGAGTCAAAGCAGATATTCCATCTGCTCCCAGCCCAGCCCCTTTGGAGAGAAATCAAACTTCTTCCCTCCCTGCTGCCTTCATAACCCTCAACTGCCAAGGACTTAATTCTGAGCTGGCCCTTTCCATCCAATAAATCATCTCCTCCTCAAGACACGTGGTGAGATGGCATTAATTGTCCCGTTGCACAGATAGGGCCCTGAGGCACCGAGGGTCTTAGTAACTGTCCTGCCATGCTGTGTCTCACACCCAGGCAGGCTGAGCCCCAAGTACCCCCAGCCCCCCAGCTCACCTGGTGGTCCACTGTGCTCCCGTAGAGCCCATTGAGGTTGGCATAGTGGCAGTTCCTGTACCACCAGGCCCCTCGGTAGGAGACGGCGCAGGAGATGAGCAAGTTGTTGGGGTCACGATCGCGAGCAGAGAAGACACTGCCGCTGTGGTAGCCCATGGAGTCCCCTGGGGGGAGAGGGGATAAGTGCAGGCCGCCTTTCCCCTCCCTCGCCTCCCCCCACTTCCTTGGAGCCCTGGCCTCACCTGCGGTGCCATGGTAGCCCTCCAGGTGGAGGCGGTAGTAGTCAGTAGCGGAGTCTACCTGGAAGGAGTCGTACTGGGCGAAAACGGCCTCGTCCCCAGCCCGCAGGTCCACACGCATGGCGTAGTCCCCGGCTTTCGTCAGGCTGTGCAGGACCTCGTTGCCTAGGTGTAGGGAGCATGCTCTCATCAGGGTTCTGGGGTCCATAGGGTCCCCCTCCCTTCCCGGGCTTCCCAATCCCTATGGGGCACTGACCCAGCCAGAACTCCCCAGAGATGTTCCCAAAGCCATGGGCGTAGTCCTCCCAGTCCCTCCAGAAGTCCGTGTGTCCGTCCATGCGGCGCTGGAACACCTGGGAAGCGGGTGGGGCACCATCAACCTGCAGCTCCTGGTGCACAGCCCTGGCTCTGGGCACATCCCTGGGCTTCTGACTGCCACTCACCAGCCAGCCACCCCCATCGGTCTCCATGTCACAAAACACGTTCAGGGGTCGCTCGCGGTTGCCATTGAGGAAGATAGTGGTGATCCTGGAGGTTCTGGCCCCATTCTGTACCTCCTCCCCGCAGTCCCGGGGGAAGGGGACCCGTAGTCCCTCTGGGGAGAGGAGAGTAAGGGGCCAGTGCTGCTTCCACACCCACACCCCTGCTGCCCACTCAGCCCTGGCCTCGGGTCCAGAACCCAAGTACCTGTGGTGAAGGAAGTGGACATGGGTGGTGTCAGGCTCTCACCCCACACAGCCTGGAGCCATGCTGTGTAGGTGGTGGAGGGAAAGAGGCCCAGGAGCTGGTGAGAGGTGACCCCACCTGGGAGCAGGGTCTCCTGTGAGACAGAGAAGGGGCAGGTCAGGGGAGAGGGAGGTGGGTCCCACTGGGAGAGGCAGAGGCAGCCCCTCCTGGAACCCGGGGAGGGCAGCAGGAGGCGGGGGCACCTGGGTCTGTCCACCAGGGGTGTCATAGGTGAGCAGGTAGCCAGTTGGTGGGACTTGGGGCTCAATCCAAGTGAGCAGAGCTGTGCGGGGGGTCACTTCCTTGGCCTCCAAATCCCGAGGGCCCTCCAGCCCTGGGAGGAGAAGGGGAAGAAAAGATGGAGATGAGGCCCTCCTGGCCCCCAAGCACCTCCCCTACCCCGGAGGTACCTGTGGTGAAGGTGATGCTGGCTGGAGAGGTGAGGTTGGGGCCCCGAAGGCCATGCACGGTGGCTGTGTAGTTGGTATGGAGCACGAGACTGTGGAGGGGGTAATCGACAGCGCTGCCCGGGGCTGAGGCCTGCAGAGGGGGTACTGGGAGTGCGGGGGGGGGGGGCATCAGCATCTGGCCCTCCCCCATCCCTGCCAGAACAAACCCGCTCTCTGCTCTCCCCACCCTGAGCAAGTCCCATGCAGAGGGCTCAGCCCTGCTCACCCCCTGGGGCTGTGACCTGGATATCATACGAGTCCACGGGAGCCTGAGGGGGCTTCCAGTGCAGCGTGGCGGTTCCCTCCGTCAAGTTCAGGGCACGCAGTTGGGTGGGGCCATCTGGGACTGGGAGAAGGGAGGGGGCTCAGAGCTGCCCTCTACTGTTCTCCCCACCCCTCACCTTCCCAAACTCTGCTGGGCCCCGCCTGCAGCTGGAGCCTCCAACACCCCCTCACCTTCTGAGTTCACTCTCAACTCCCACCCCTGCCCATACTTGGCCCCCCAGGGCCCAGTCCCTGTCACCTGTGGTGAGGAAGCCTGTGAGAGGCTCACTCTCCTCAAAGCCTCGGACGGAGACTACGGTCACCTCGTAGCGAGCACCCGGGATCAGCCCCTTGAGTTTCTGGGTCCGGGCCCGGCCGTCCACTTGCACGCTCTGTGGCTCCCCTGAAAACACGGTGTGTGAGGGCGGTTGCCCAGGGAGGCCCGGACAAACTGCGGGGCAGGCAGAGTGCAGGGGGCAGGAGAAATGAGAGCCAATGAGGACATGGGCAAAGGGCTGTCACCTCCATCCGCCAGCTGGTAGGAAACTTTGAAGCTGTCCACTCTGGACGGTGGGGGCATCCAGCTGACCGTGGCTGAGGTCTCTCCGATTTCACTGAACTGGAGGTCATGGGGGCTCTCCAGAACTGAGGGGAAGGGTGTGCCAGGCAACTGGGGTGAGGGTGCAGAGCAGGGCGGTTCCTGTCCCAGAACTGCCACCCCTCCTTCTCCGGACATGCTCACCCCACCCCTTTCCTCCAGAGAAATGGAAGCGGCTCTTCGATTCCCCCAACGCCTCCCCCCCTCACCGGGCTGCGCCACTACTCCCACCCGGTGAAGTGCAAAGGCCCCCACGCTGGGGCATGGGCCGTGTGCCCGGTGCGGGGCCTTACCTGGGCTGAGGGTTCGGGCGGTGCCCTGGATGCTGTCGGCCTTGTGGGGCCCGCGCAGCCCGTACAGCGTGAGGCTGTACGGCGTCCCGGGACGCAGGTCGCGGAGCACAGCCGAGTGCCGCGTCCCTGGCACGGTCAGCTCCCGCTGCAGCAGGGGCCGTGGGTACGGCTCCAGTGTGCTTGGTGAGGGGACCCCGTAGCGGAGCAGGAAGGAGTCGAAGGCCCCGGGTGGGGCCTCCCAGTTGAGTCGCAGAGAACTAGTGGTCACATCACTCACGGACAGCCGGGACAGACGGGGCCCTGGGTCCCCGGGGGTCTGACCAGCAGGAGCTGAGCCTGCACAGGGTGGGTGGGAGAGAAGGGTTTGGAGACCAAAAAACACCAACTTGGTGACCTGGGACAGGTCCCTTCTGCACCCAACCCTGGACCCTATTTCCTCATCTGTAGAATGGGCCTAGTGAAGGGCAGAAACCCACGGGGGGACCCACAGTGACGACACCCACGTGTAGCGCCAAGGGCTGCTTGCTGGTCCCTTCCTCCTCGTGCTCTTTCCCTGTGGTCACCACCCCGGGCACCTCCTTTGCCCTCCCCGGGCCCGGACTGGAGGCTGGCACGGCTCCGAGGGGCCCTCACCTGTGGTGCCCTCAGCTGGGACAGGGCCCAGGCGCTTCCCTTCATGGAGGCCGTAGAGGAAGAACTTGTAGCGGGTGCTGGGCTCCAGGCCTGACACGAGGACCTTGTTCTGGTTGCCACCCACCAGCAAGGCCTGGGGCTGCCCGTGTGTGTCCCAGTACTGGACCACAAAAGAGTCAAAGGGACCCCGCGCCACCGTCCAGGAGAGGTGCAGGGACTCGGGAGTCCTGTCGGTCACTGCCAGCTCCCCCAGGCGGGGTCCTTCGGGGAGCTCAGGGGCCTCTGTGGCACGGTGCCAGGGGGCTGGTGTGTCCTCTTCTGGGACTGTGGGGAGAAGGCCAGGGAGAGGCTGAGTGTTTGTGCACATGAGTGAGCCCTCCTCTCTCCCTGGCACCCTCCAAACAGTGGGTCTCGAGCTGGCCCAAGGCTGAGGTGGGGACTTTATGGGTCCTGGCCATGGCAGCCAGGTGGAGAGGGAAGAGGAACTGAGGCTCTTCTAGCATCCTCCTTCTCTTGAATGTGCCACATTCCTGCTTTGGCAGTGACTCCTGCCACCACTAAGTGCCTCTCTAAGTGCCAACACCATGGTCCCATGATTCCTGTGGGCTTGTTTGCTGTGCCTGAGTCCCATGCTGCTTCCCCTTCCCCACCCCATGTCTTACTGCACCCACCTCCACGTCTGCACAGGCCATATTCCCTCCCCACCCCGGACGCCTGGGCTGGTGGCCCGAGGCAGGACGAACTCAGCCACTCCCTGCGTTTGGGCACATGGTCCTCCCCCCCTTTTTTTTTTTTTTTTAATGTGGGTAGTTCCCTGGCTGGGAATCGAACCCAGGCCGCAGCGCTGACAGCGCCAAAGCCTTAGGCACTGCACCACCAGGGAACCCCTGGTCTTCCCTTTGAGAAGAGCTGAGGCTGATGGATGAGGGGCGCATCTGCCCGGTGGGGCTGAGGTGGCCTCCAGAGGACAGCCCACTCCATCAAACACAGACACTGGTGTTCGTGTCCATGGCCCTTGCTGTTTTGATTTCCAGTAATTTTCCATTTGAGAAAAGTCTCCTGACTCATCCACGGGAGGGGGTTTGCCTCTATCTAGTCAAGGCCACTCTGCAGGGACGGATGAGCTGCCCCAGCGGAGTAACAGAGAGCTGGGGCCAGGGTGGGGGATGGGACACTGAGGACCGCTGGGCCATTCCTTGCCACCTGTCCTGGCTCCTGCTTTCGACTGACGCCTGGATCCCTGTCGCAACTGCCTGCTGCACCTTCCTCCTGGGCCCTGGCGGGCTCGGCAGTCCCTTTCTTCAGTCCAAAGACTCGAGGAAACCCACTTACGACAGCTTGCTGGGGCCATGCAGGACAGCCCCCCACTCACCTGTCACTCCCAGGACAGAGACGGGGCCCAGGCGCTGTCCTCCTAGGAGTCCATAGAGCAGAAACTTGTACTTCCTGCCAGGCTCCAGGCCCTCTATGGTGACATGCCGCTGGTCTGCGGTCACTGGCACTGCCTGGGGCTGCCCTTTTGTGTCCCTGTACTGGACCACAAAGGAATCAAAGGGGCCCTGGGCCACCGTCCACGAGAGGCGCAGGGAGTCTGGGGTCTCCTCCGTCACCATCAGCTCCCCCAGGCGGGATGGGGGCTGCCGGTCCTTCTCCCGGGGAGCTGTGGGGAGAGTGGGGGAGGGACTCTTAGTCAAAAGCTGCCTTCACCTCAGCACTGGCAACTTCTAGGAGGTGTGAGGGTCTAGGAAACTGTTGCTGAAGTATGGCTTTAAGGACAGCCACCTGAGGGGCGGCCAGGCATGCTGCAGGCCCGTCCTGAAGGAAAGAGGGTGTGGAGCCCAGTACCTCCTCCCGAAGCCACTGCCCAAACTCCTTCCTGCCCCCGTGTGGCCAGGTGCAGGAACTGCACAAGATCACCTAATGAGAGTGGTGGCTGGGGGTGCTGAGAAGGGCCTCAGTTGCCCCCTTACCCCCAGTCCGATAAGCAGGGAAGTGACTGGAGCTGGGAAAACCTCCCAGAGGGGAGACGGCCCCTTGCTCTCTATCAGCATGGGGCCTTCTTCCACCCACTTCCTCAGCCCTGCACTAACACCCCTGGACCAGGGCAGCTGGTTGAGGAGGGATGTGGGGAGAAGCCAGGGGCAGAGCTGGGAGAATAAAGGGCAGAGCACAGAGAGCGGCTGAGGGTGGTGCTGACTTATGGGCCGGAGCAAGCCTGCACCTGGTCCTTATAATGAGGGTTCAGGGAAGAGAACTGTAGAGTCTGAGGGCCCCAGGACCTAGCTGGCCATGAGCCCCATCCTTGTCCAGCCAAGGTGACTCACTGTCCTGGGAGTTGGGTAAGGGTCAGGGACCTACCTCCACCCCTTCCTTGGGGGGCTGAGTCATGGGCACAACAATACTAGATTTTTCCACAGTCTCTTTGCAGCCAAACCCTCCCGTATTTTCCACCTCTTGCCACAGAGTTGGGACAAAGGGAGGAGGATATGAACATGTACTGAGTGCCAGTAGGTATTATTCATAACCATAATGCAGGTGTGGAAACTGAGGTTCAAGGCACAGAAGTGGCTTGTCCATGGCCACACAGCTGGTGATTGGAATTTGAATACAGGTTTTCTTGACTCCAAAGACTGGGTTCTTTTTATTATATTTCCAATCAGTGAATGAAGGAAACGATGCATATAAAATGCTCAGAACAGTGCCTGGCATGCAACAGGGACTCAATAAATGTTCAATTTTGGTGTAATGATTGTCATGCCAAGGCTGCAGGCGGAAGAATGAACTTCATGAGAAGGCCAGGGGTCAGCTCTGGGGCTCAGATAAGAGGCTGATCTGGGACTCACCTGTGGTGCCATCAGCAGAGATGGGGCCCAGCTGCTTCCTGCCTGCCAGCCCATAGAGCAGGAACTTGTACTTCCTATTGGGCACCAGGCTGCTAATGGTGATCTCACGCTGGTCTGTGGCCACAGGCACCACCTGGGGCTGCCCATCCCTGTCCTTGTACTGGACCACGAAGGAGTCGAATTTGCCCTGGGGGACCGTCCACAAGAGGCTCACAGAGTCTGGGGTCACATCTGTCACTGTCAGCTCCCCCAGGTGAGGAGTAGTCTCTGTATCTGGGACTGGAAAAGAGAGAGGTACGTGGAGAGTGACAGAAACGGTGACAGAAGCTGATAGAGCTTCCTCAGAGCTCTGGGAGCTGGTTCCGGGTGCTGGGAGGGGATGACTAGGCCACATGCCAGGGAGGGGGAGGCAGTAGAACAGGGAGCCAAGGAAGAGAGCAAGTGTCCCTTGGGATGGAGAAGGAGTAGGGAGAAGGATGAGACTGAGGGGTAAAGGGGTGAGCCCAGGACTGGATTTCACTGGACCCAGGAAATAAATGGGTCTGGAGGCCCTGGGGTCTGGAATAGAGCACAGAGAATGAAATTCCAGATCTTGCCACAAGGGGGCGAATGACCACCAGAAGGCACCAAGGGCAAAGGTGGCCTCTGGTCCTCACTCACGGGTCTTTGCGTCTGCAGAAAGTGGGCCGTGTTTTTTCGCATCCTGCAGTCCGAAGAGTAGGAACTTGTACTTGCGGGCTGGTACCAGACCTGAGATGGTGACCTCGCGGAGCTCTCCACCCACGGGCACTGCCTGGGGGTGGCCCTGCGCATCCCTGTACTGGACCAGGAAGGAGTCGAAGAGGCCCTGGGCCACTGTCCAAGACAGGCGCACTGTGTCTGAGGTCACAGCTGCCACAGCCAGCTCCTCCAGGCGGGGTGCCACCAGGGACTCTGTGGGACGGGATGCTGGAACACAGCAGGGGAGACTGAGAGGTCAACGGAAGGACTCTGCACAAGAAGGGGAGTGTTTCCCAGGCTATGAAACAAACACTCTTAGCAAACTCTTCTAATGTGATTCATGTGTCCTAGGCATTGTGTAAGCACTCACAAACAGCAGTGCACCTATCCTCACACCACATGTGAAGTAGGTGCCATTTTCATTAATATCCCCATGTGCGGAGATCTGCAGCACACGGAGGTTAAGAAATATCAGCAGTGGGCAGCTGGGTGTCCACAATGGCACAGTGGGCAAAGAGGAGGTGGTACATACACACAATGGAATATTGCTCGGCCATGGGAAGGACTGGGTTCTGGCCATCTGCATCAGCATGGATGGACATGGAGGGTATTGTGCTGAGTGGAGTATGTCAGGCCGAGAAAGACAGATGCAATGAGACTATTCTTATATGTGGAATCTAAAGGACAAAGTAAACAAAACTGAAATAGACTCATAGACAGACAGAACATTTTGATGGTTGCCAGATGGGAGGGGTTTGGGGGGCAGGGTGAGAAAGGTGAAGGGATTAGGAAGTACAGATTGGTAGTCACAAAGTAGTCATGTGGAAATAACATAAAACATAGGAAATATAGTGAATAATATGGTAATAACTATGCATAGTGCCAGGTGGGTACTAGACTAGTCAGGGGGATCACTCTGTAAATTATATAAATGTCTAAACACTATGCTTTATACCTGAAATTAATATAAAATAATACTGAATGTCAACTGCAATTGAAAAAATTTAAAAAGACAAAAACAATGAAAAGAAGAGGTCCAAATTTCCAGGTGTAAAACAAATACCATATTTTTCCACGTAGAAGGTGCCCCCTACTTTTCTGACTCAACATTAGGAAACCCTCTCAATCAGTTACTCCTGTGTATAAGATGACCCCCAAATTTTGACGTAACAATTTTAGACAAAAGTATTGTCATATACATGGAAAAATATGGTAAGTCATGGGGAAGTAACATATCATACAGGGAAGAGAGTCAATAATATTGTGACAGTGTGGTACACTGTCAGATGGCTGCTGGACTTATCACTGAGATCACTTCTTTAGGTACATAAATGTTGACAATGGTGTGCCCCTAAAACTAATATAATATTGCATGGTAGCTATTTTTTTAATAAAAATCTTAAAATATAAATTAATTAATTAATTTTAAACGAAGGAACATTAGCACAAGCACAGAATCGGTACATTCAAAACAGGATTCAAACCCAGAGGAGCTGGTCCCACAGCCAAGTCTGAGCCACTAAAGGACCCAGGCAGGGGGCGTGAGGGGGCCGCACGTGAACAAGTCAGTAAGTTAGAGGTTTCGGACCATGAAGGAAGGAAGCAAGCTTACATGTGTGAGCACAGGCCCCATGCCCAGGTGACGCTGACGACTGTCCCCACCCGTCCTCCCTCAACACATGGACGAGGCAGGACCACTCGCACTGTATGAGACACGAGAGGCCCAGAGGCCCACATGTGAGGAGATCTGACTTCTATAGAGAGAAACCCAGCGTCAGCCCTCACTCACCGGTCAGGCCCACGGTGGACACGGGGCCCACGCGCCGTCCCCCGTGCAGGCCATACAGGTGCATCTTGTACTTGCGCCCCGGCTCCAGGCCCCGCACGGTGACCTCGCTGTCCTCACCCCCAACGCGCACCACCTGGGGCTGCCCATCCCTGTCCTTGTACTGGATGGTGAAGGAGTCAAAGTGGCCCTGGGCGACCGTCCAGGAGAGGTCCAGCGAGTCCGGGGAGGACCCTGTCACAGTCAGCTCCCCCAGCATGGGCTCCTCGGGGGGCTCTGGGGCCTCTGTGCTGGGTTCTGTGGGGCTGGGGGTCTCCTCCACCTCCATGGGGCTTTGGGTCTCTTTCTCTGCAGCTGAGAAGGACAGACACAGAGAGGGTGAGGCAGGGTCCAAGGGCATGTCCTCAAGTTGTAGGTGATGGTGGAGGAGCCATGGCCATGACTGGGGGCCCTGGAGTTGATTCAGAGCAGCAACTCCCTGGTGCTGGGAGTCCTACTCAACTGTCATCCCACAATCATGCCCGGAGCCTCGGGGTCAGCTACTGGGGGCCCCAGGGCAGCCACCAGCAAAGCTCACAGAGGCCCAGCTCCACCCAGGGCCCGCTGGTCCTCAGGAATTGCAGGGGGAGAGGCACAAAGGGCACCACAGATCAGCCTCAAGCAGAGGGACCCCTGTACCCCATCACAGAGGAAGTGATCCTCCTGCAGGTTCCCAGCCTGGGGCTCCCATTGTCCACTCACCTGTCACCCCTATGGCAGACACGGGGCCCTGGCGCTGGCCGTCATGGAAGCCGTACAGGTGCATCTTGTACTTGTGGTCTGGCTCCAGGCCCCAGATGGTGACCCCGTCTTCATGTCCTGGCACCCGCACCACCTTCGGCTGCCCGTCCCCATTCTTGTACTGGACTAGGAAGTGGTCAAACTGGCCCTCGGGGACGGTCCAGGAGAGGCGCAGGGAGTCGGGGGTGGCATTGGTCACTGCCAGCTGCCCTAGGCGTGGCTGGGTGGGAGGTTCGGGGGTTGTGCTGGGCAGGACTTGGGTAGTTACAGCTTTGTAGTCTGGAAGTGGACAGAGACGGCAGGGACAGGTGAGGTCTCCTTAGTCCCTAGCTCAGCAGATAAAGGGGTCTGTTGCAAAAATAAGGTAATAAAAGGGCAGACCTTGCCATCCACGGTGCCTCTCCTACTCTGTCCCGTCCCATTTCCCCACCTTGCGTCCCACCTACAACACCCCTGTGACCTCTCCCTTTCTCTCCAGCCCCACCTCTCCACAGGTCCTCACGGCCATTGTGCCCTGGGCTCTCTCCACTGCGTCTCGTTGGCAGCTCACTCCCTTTGCTCCCTGACCCCTCGACTCCCTGTCCCCAACCAGAAACCTGCTGTCTTCCTGGACCTGTTCCTGTCTTCCCCCGTGATCAGGCTCGGCGTGTCCCGCTCTCCCCTGACTTCCCCTTGAGTCTCCTTACTCCCCAGACCTGCAGCCCCCCTTTCTGGTTTGGGCCACCTCCCTCCCACCCGGGTCCCTACCTCCCTGCTGGTGTCCCTGCTTCCTCCCCTATCCATTCTGCACAGGGGGTCAGAACGGGTCTTGAAATGCATGTCTGACGGTGTCAGTCTAACTTAGAATCTATGTCCCCGGGAGGCATCCGGGCTTCCTGACCTGCCGCGCTGCTCCACTCCCATCCCAGGACTACCCCTGCACCACTCAAAGCGTTTCATCATCTTGTGTGCCAGGCTACTTCTCGTTTCCAGGCCTTGCACCAGCTGTGGCACTGACAAATGATATGTGCTTCATCCTATCACTAGCTGTCACCACACTAACACCTGCCTGATCTCAGGTCTCAGCTGTCCTGTGGGTCCCCCTGGACAGGCTGGCTTAGGCCTCACTGCCCTGGCCTGGCCTGGTCATACCCACGTCCTCCTTTGCCTGATTTGCTGGTTCACAGCCTGTCTCCCCACAACCATGAGCCCCATTAGGATAAGAACTTGTGTCTCTGCCATGTTCAAGGTTTATCCCCGTGCACTCCCACCGTGCTTGGCTCAGGACACCCACATCTCAGTTGACCCACTGCAGTCATGAGTACGATAATTTCAGAGTCATGAGGTTTGGGGGTGCTACAGCAAGACGCTGCATTCTGACCACCTTCTGTCTTCCATCAGGGCCTTTGGTCACTCGTAGGGGCTGAGTCTCGGGGAGGGACCAGGGGTGGAAGACTCCTACAACTTCTAAGAAGGCATCTAATTCCTTGGTTGTGAGGAGACTGCTACTCAAAGTGTGGCATCAGCATCCTGGGAGACCCTGTTTGTTAGAAACGTGGAACCCCTGGCCCCAGCCCGACGTGCTAACAAATCTGCCCTTTACCCAGTGATGTGCAAAGACAGACATGCAGGTGGGAACATCCATGTTTCCATGGAGATGGTGATAAAGGGACCGTCTCTAAGGGCCCATCTTCCCCACCCTGCCTTCCCCACACTCACCGGTCAGGCCCACGGTGGACACGGGGCCCACACGCTGCCCCCCGTGCAGGCCATACAGGTGCATCTTGTACTTGCGCCCCGGCTCCAGGCCCCGCACGGTGACCTCGCTGTCCTCACCCCCAACGCGCACCACCTGGGGCCGCCCGTCCCTGTCCTTGTACTGGATGGTGAAGGAGTCGAAGTGGCCCTGGGTGACGGTCCAGGTGAGGCTCAGCGAGTCTGGGGAGGACCCTGTCACTGTCAGCTCCCCCAGCATGGGCTCCTCGGGGGCCTCTGGAGCCTCTGTGCTGGGCTCTGTGGGGCTGGGGGTGTCCTCCACATGCACCTGTGGAGCTGAGAAAAGAGATTGCGGGTAGAGGCTTAGATGGAGGCTTGCTTTTCTGGTGATGTCTATAGGGACAGTAAAGTTCATCCTGCGAAAGTCCTCTTCAAACTAGGATTAGAGGCTGCATAGCCTGTGGACTGGCCACCCAGTTACTCATGGTGGGAGAGCTGAGACAGGCTCCCAAACCCGTCACGTACTTGCTGGCAGGCGCCATAAACTTCCAGAAGGCCATTCAGACACATGTGTCAGGAGCCAAAATAATGCTCATTTCCTTGGACCCAATAATCTCATTTCTGGGCAGCTATCCTAAGAAAATTATTAAAAAGCAGGAAAAAGTTGTATCATAGGAGTTCATTATGGGTTTATTCATGACAGCAAAATGTGTCAGGGACCAAATGACCCATAGATGATTAATTTTGTTATGGCACTTTCACCAGGAAGCATCAGATAGCCATTAAAGTGATGATTAATGCAGGTTGTGTAGCCACAGGGTAAATGCTCACCATGTAACTTGGGTACAAAAGACAGTAAGAGCCAAGAATTAGATAAACACTCTGCAACTTTGAAACACACACTGCACCACAAATGTGGAGAGAGAGAATGCGTTATGTACATTGTTATGAATGGTGGTTGTAGGGTCAAAAGGTGGTCTGATGAGATTTTGGTTCCCTGTTTTTGAAGCTTTCCATCATGTTGCTATATTCTTTTCACTAGAAAAATGCAGCCTTAAAGAGAAGTCCTGGATTATAAAATAATCCGGTGGAAGGTGTGGAGTGGGGACATGGGGGCCCCTCTACTTTGCGTTAAGTTTGGATTCACCTTGAGAGAGGCCAAAGGAAACCCGAGCTGTGAATGAGAATAAGAGCTTAGCTTCAGGTGTGACTTGTTCTAATGTCCGTTTTCTAATGAGTTCGCCCTCCCCTCCCTAACACGGCTTTGAACACACCTATGGAAACGCGGCCATCCCCCAGAAGTCGGGGGCTGAGGAAAACGGTTCCTCCCGTGTGCGCGCGTGCGTGCTGCGTGCGTGCTGCGTGCGTGCTGCGTGCGTGCTGCGTGCGTGCTGCGTGCGTGCTGCGTGCGTGCTGCGTGCGTGCTGCGTGCGTGCTGCGTGCGTGCTGCGTGCGCAGCATCCATAGGGGCAGAGCCACTCCCGGTGTCGCAGAGGGATCCATCTCAGAGGAGTGGGGTCTTCCATATTCAGAGGAAGACTCTCCAAATACTCTCACCAGGTACAAGAATCTGGCTGACAACACTCAGAAAAGCCAGCCTGACTACGCTGCTGGAACTGAATGTGCCTTGCGATTTCCTCCGTTATTTCTCAGACTAGAAATTGGTTTGTTTTCTTAAAATTAGAAATGAATAAGCTGCAAGAGTGATGGGGCAAGGGGAAGACAAAGACGACATGAAAGAAGACATTATCTTTTCAAAAAAATTCCCTGATTATAAAAGAAATGGGTATCATTTAAGAAAATATGGACATTGCAGAATAGAATAAAACAAAAATAAAAACTGCTGGAACATTCTATCCTGTCTCACAAACATGCATCCTATAAAATGTGTTTCCTTGCAGTTTTCTTCCCATTCATGTATTTTCAAGTGGTTGTGATTACCATTCTTGCAAAAAAAAAAAGGGGGGGGGGCTCTTTTTTCAATGTACTGTGATATTATAAAGTAATTATCTTATGTTACAACATTTCAGTGATGGCAAAACAGCTCATCTTGTAGGTGGTAGCTAATTATTTAACCATCCCAATGTGGTTGGATGTTGGAGTCTTTTCTCTCTCTCTCTCTCTCTTTCTCTCTTTCGTATAACAAAGAATGCTGTGATTACGATGAAAACAAAGGAAATTCTGGTAGTCAGGCTTGGCTGGTGCCTGACACATTTCACCTTCAGAGAAGGCCAGGGGCCTGACCACCAGAAGGCGGCCACACTAATGGATCGTGAGGCTACAGGTGCCAAAGGCCAAACCATTGGGCATGACCACAGCCCAGGGCCATTAAGGGAGGGCATCAAAAGAGCACGAGGGCTCCCCTCAGGGGCTGCCAAAAGAGCCGAACAGGCAACCAGGTTACCCAGGAGGAAAAATTGGTTCTCCCCGCAAATACCCTGAGGGACCCCTCACTCACCGGTCAGACCCACAGTGGACACGGGGCCCACACGCCGTCCCCCGTGCAGGCCGTACAGGTGCATCTTGTACTTGCGCTCCGGCTCCAGGCCCCGCACAGTGACCTCGCTGTCCTCACCCCCAACGCGCACCACCTGGGGCCGCCCGTCCCTGTCCTTGTACTGGATGGTGAAGGAGTCGAAGTGTCCCTGGGCAACGGTCCAGGAGAGGTCCAGCGAGTCCGGGGAGGACCTTGTCACAGTCAGCTCCCCCAGCATGGGCTCCTCGGGGGGCTCTGGGGCCTCTGTGCTGGGTTCTGTGGGGCTGGAGGTCTCCTCCACCTCCATGGGGCTTTGGGTCTTTTGATCTACAGCTGAGAAGGACAGACACAGAGAGGGTGAGCAGGGTCCAAGGGCATGTCCTCAAGTTGTAGGTGATGGTGGAGGAGCCATGGCCATGACGAATTGGTTCAGGGGAGCACTGGAAGCTGGGAGTTCCTGCTTGGTCCACATCTCACAAACACGCTCAGAGCCTCAGGGTGAGCTGTTGGGGCCCCAGGGCAGCCACCAGCAAAGCTCACAGAGGCCTAGCTCCACCCAGGGCCTGCTGGTCCTCAGGAATTGCAGGGGGAGAGGCACAAAGGGCACCACAGATCAGCCTCAAGCAGAGGGGCCCCTGTACCCCATCACAGAGGAAGTGATCCTCCTACAGGCTCCCAGCCTGGGGCTCCCACTGTCAACTCACCTGTCACACCGATGACAGACACGGGGCCCTGGCGCTGGCCATCATGGAAGCCATACAGGTGCATCTTGTACTTGTGGTCTGGCTCCAGGCCCCAGATGGTGACCCCATCCTCGTGTCCTGGCACCCGCACCGCCTTCGGCTGCCCGTCCCCATTCTTGTACTGGACCAGGAAGTGATCAAACTGACCCTCGGGGATGGTCCAGGAGAGGCGCAGGGAGTCGGGGGTGGCATCAGTCACAGTCAGCTCTCCCAACTGTGGCTTCAAAGTGGGGCTGGCAGGGGGCTCCTCTTTGGGGGCTGGGAAGAGATGCAAAGAGAAGCTTTCCTGCTGCTGGAAGCAGTTGCTGAGACCCCAAGTTTCCTGGGTTCAGGCCAAAAGCAGGGCCAGCTATGGGCCTGGTTAAATTTCATTTCTGGTTATAATCATCAAAGTCTTTCTGCGGCCTCCTTGTTTGTCTAACCGTGCCAGCCTCCTGCCTCAGTGCCTTTGCACTGACTGTCCCTCTGCCTGTGTGCTCTTCCCCCAGATGTCTGCTTGGCCATGTCCATGCTTCTTTTAAGTCTTTGTTCAAATATCACCTTCTCTTTGGGGCCTTCCCTGAACACCTGTTGAAAATTCCAATTCTCCCAGTTGCAACCTCTCTTCCTTATTTAGACCAAATTCCAGCAACTAATTGCAAGACAACACTTAAGAAGCAATCAGTAAATTGTAGCACTACCAGGATACTTGAATTAAGGAATGACTGTTCATTTAAAGGTATAATAATTTTAAAGTGGTTATTATTAAGTAGTCTTTTTACTTACATATGTAGTGATGAAGTATAGAGTATCTGAGATGAGTTTAAAAATATGGCAGTGGTCCATCCGTACAAGGAATACGAGGGCTGTCTGGAAAAAATTCAGCCACAAATGCCTCTATTTTTCATATTATGTGGCCGGATACTTTCTGGACAGCCCTCATATACGATTTGGGTATAAAAAGGAATCAAGTACTGCTACATGCTACAACACAGATGAACCTCAAAAACATGTTCAGTGAAAGATGCCATATATTTCATGATTCCATTTACATGGTATGTCTGGAAATGACAGATCTACAGAGACAAAGCGTACATTAGGGTGCCCTGGGGCTGGGCATTGGAAGGTGTCTGGACATGAGGCTTCATCTTGGGGTGGTGGAAGAAAATTCTAAAACTTGATAGTTGGAGTTCCCTGGTGGTATAGTGGCTTAAGGCTTCGGCGTTGGCGCCGTCAGCGCTGCGGCCTGGGTTTGATTCCCAGCCAGGGAGCTACCCACATACCAAAAAGCAAAAAAATAAAAAAATAAAACTTGATAGTGGCGGAGGGTGCACAACACTATAAATATACTAAAACTACTAACTTGTATATTGAAAACAGGTGAATTTTACGGTATGGGAATTATACTTCAACAAAGTTGTTAACAAAGAAGACCCCCTGTGGGGCAGGGCCGGCTGTGAGTGGGTGTGGGTGAGCCAGACCCAGCAGGAGGCCATTTTCAGTTGCAGCAGTGTGATGGGATATGTGGGAGCTCATTGTACTATTCTTCCTCTTTGTAAATATGTTGAAATTTTACAACCTAAAGGTTTGTTGAAGGCATTAATATTTGCAAGCATATGTGCCAACCTGCAGAAAGCACAGAGCCACAAGCTGGTCAGAGAGTTACTGCCTTGGAAGCCTCAAACCACGGGTCTCACTGAGACAGGCCAGGCTCTTCCTGCTACCGAACCACACCTCTTATGAGGTGCTAAGTGGACAATGGGGAGATCAGAGGTTTCGGTTTCAGGATATCCAGTGGAGGAGACTCTGCAGACTCCACTAATGAGATTTTTCTAGAGCCCAACCCTGGAGGCCCTTTAGCCCTCACTCACCGGTCAGGCCCACGGTGGACACGGGGCCCACGCGCCGTCCCCCGTGCAGGCCGTACAGGTGCATCTTGTACTTGCGCCCCGGCTCCAGGCCCCGCACAGTGACCTCGCTGTCCTCACCCCCAACGCGTACCACCTGGGGCCGCCCGTCCCTGTCCTTGTACTGGATGGTGAAGGAGTCGAAGTGGCCCTGGGCGACGGTCCAGGAGAGGTCCAGCGAGTCCGGGGAGGACCCTGTCACCGTCAGCTCCCCCAGCATGGGCTCCTTGGGGGGCTCTGGGGCCTCTGTGCTGGGTTCTGTGGGGCTGGGGGTCTCCTCCACCTCCATGGGGCTTTGGGTCTCTTTCTCTGCAGCTGAGAAGGACAGACACAGAGAGGGTGAGGCAGGGTCCAAGGGCATGTCCTCAAGTTGTAGGTAATGGTGGAGGAGCCATGGCCATGACTGGAATTGGTTCAGGGGAGCACTGGAAGCTGGGAGTTCCTGCTTGGTCCACATCTCACAAACATGCCCGGAGCCTCAGAGTCAGCTGTCGAGGACCCAGGGCCACCACCAGCAAAGCTCACGGAGCCCCAGCTCCACCCAGGGTGGCCCGCGGGTCCTCAGGAATTGTAGGGGGAGGAGCAAAGAGCACCATGGATCAGCCTTGAGCAGAGGGGCCTCCTGTACCCCACTCATCCATCACAGAGAGAGTGATCCTCCTGCAGATTCCCAGCCTGGGGCTCCCACTGTCCACTCACCTGTCACCCCGATGGCAGACACGGGGCCCTGGCGCTGGCCGTCATGGAAGCCGTACAGGTGCATCTTGTACTTTTGGTCTGGCTCCAGGCCCCAGACGGTGACCCCGTCCTCATGTCCTGGCACCCGCACCACCTTCGGCTGCCCGTCCCCATTCTTGTACTGGACCAGGAAGTGGTCAAATTGGCCCTCGGGGACGGTCCAGGAGAGGCGCAGGGAGTCAGGGTTGGCATCGGTCACTGCCAGCTGCCCCAGGCGTGGCTTGGTGGGAGGCTCAGGGGTAGTAGTGGGAGGTTCTGAAGGTTCATCCTCCTCCTCCCTTGGGACTGAACAGAATGGGACAATGAGGAGGACGTGTCCACGTGGCCTCCAAGCATCT
The DNA here is from genome assembly GCA_004026885.1 of Lyroderma lyra. NCBI lineage: Eukaryota > Metazoa > Chordata > Mammalia > Chiroptera > Megadermatidae > Lyroderma > Lyroderma lyra. The sequence goes on from PVJL010008445.1 coordinate 18,981, forward strand.
CTGGGCTCTCACATGGTCTGGAAGGAAGCAGGGTGGGCACAGTTCCTCTCACTCACCTGTCAAGGCCTCGATGTTGGTAGGACCCACACGCTGCCCATCACTGAAACCGTACAAGGACACCAGGTATCTGTGGTCAGGTTTCAGGCCCGAGAGGGTGATGTCATTCTCGTCACCCCTCACACTGACCACTTGGAGTTGCCCATCCTGGTCTGTGTACTGGACCTCGAAGGAGTCAAATTCTCTCCTAGTGACCATCCAGGACAGATGCAGGGTGTGTGGCGTGGCCTGGTTCACTGTCAGCTCCCCGAGGTGGAGCTCAGGTTCTGCAGGGCTTGGGGTGGTGGTTTCAGCATCAAATTCTTCCCTGGGGACTGGTTCAAAGAGACAGGTGGAGGTGGGAGATGGGTGACTGGTTTGTCACTGTACCAGTGTGCTCTGAGGGGAGGTCCAAAAGGAGGGAGGTGAAGGCACGAGGTCAGTAATAGAGAGCCCACTACTGATACACAGGGATGAATGTGAAAAGCACGACGCTGAGTGTAGGTAGGCAAACACAAAAGGCCTTGCATTGTGTGATTCTGCAAATGAAATGCTTAAAGAGGCAAAACTATAATGACAGAAAGTGACCAGTGGATGTCAGAGGATGGGGCTGGGGCAACTGACTGCTAGGGGGTCCAGAGAAATGTTTTATATCTCAATTGTGGTAATGATTTTATGACCTACAATTTGCCTAAATTCATTTAATTACTCCCTTAAAATGGGTGAATTCATTGTATTTATACCTCCATAAAACGGATCCCTCCCCCCAATCATGTGACTGGGTCAGGCCAGGAGAGCCTGGCAGGCAGCAGGGACAGCCTGTTCTGGGCACGGCCACACTCACCAGTGGTGGCGATGGCGATGCGCTGATCCACACGCTCGCCCTCGCGCAGCCCGTAGAGCAGCAGCTTGTACCTGTGGGCCGGGTCCAGGCCCGAGACGCTGACCTCCCTGAGGTTGCCCTCCACGGGCACCACCTGGGGCTGCCCGTCCCTGCCCTTGTAGTGGACTTCAAAGGAGTCAAACTGGCCCTCAGAGACAGTCCATGAGAGGCCCACGGAGTCTGGTGTCACATCGGTCACCCGCAGCATCTTCCCCAGACGCGGTTTTGGGGGGCTCTTTGTTCCAGGATCCTCCACAGCACTCCGGGTCTCTGAGACGTAGACACAGAGAGGAAGTGGCTGAGACATTTCTGTAGGGCTGGGTGGCCCCGAAGGGCAGGATCGAGAGGACTGCAGACAGGGCTGTGCCATGGCTGAGTCCTGCAGGGCTGGCGCTATGGGCTCATGCGGGGAGAAGTGGGGACCAACCCCAGCCGGAGGGGCTGGGACCAGATCACCACAACGGCAGCCACCGCAAATGACCACCCCTGCGCGGGCCTGGCACAGTGCCGATGCCTTCCCCGGCAGCCTGGAGGAGCAGAGGCAGGATGCCCTCACCTGTGGTGCCCTCCGCGGTGAGGGGGCCATGGCGCTTCTTGCCCAGGAGGCCGTACAGGAGGAACCTATACCTGCGGCCGGCGTCCAGGGGGCTGAGGGTGACTGAGCGCTCGTGGCCCTCCACAGGCACCAGCCGGGGCCCGTCCCGGTCCTTGAACTGGACCACGAAGGAGTCGAAGCGGCCCTCAGGGACCGTCCAGGACAGGTGCAGTGAGTCCAGGGTGGGGTCTGTCACCCACAGCTCTCCGAGGCGGGGTGGGACCTCTCGGCTGGCGCCCCCTTGGGCAGCTGACAGAGAAAAGGTTCCTCTGTTTATTTTTTCCCCCAAATGACTCCTTGATTGCCTCCTGCAGGAGCTGAAAGAACCCACAACTGCCCCAATGACCAGTGCTTCCCCCAAGTCCATCACTCTCCCGTCCCCACCACTGACCAGTGGCCCCCCCGGCCTGGGCCTCTGTCCTCTGAAGCAGTGTGGGAGGGGCCTTCTGTCTGGGGAAAGGGCTCCCCTAGCTTGCTGCCTATGCTCCTCGCCTTGCTGTCCAGACTTCCCACCGAGCAGAGACTACTTCCCTGCAGGTGCAGCTTGTCACAGACCTGGTGTGTCCCCTTCCTTTTACTAGGAGCCCCTCTTTGTGATTTGACTGGCCCCCGGGGGCATCTGAGGGTCCTGGGGACCTCAGAGGGGGCACAAGATCCCTGACGGGGACCGATAGCAGCTGGGGCTGGGCATGACGTTGTGATGAAGGTGACCCTTAAAGGGCCTGGGGGAGGAGCGAGGGCTGCCGGGGGACGGGAGGAGAAGGGGCTCTCAGGGAAAGGATCTGGTGTCTGCCCAGGAAGCCATCCTGAGGCCTGAGAGGGAGCTGGCCTGCTGCCTTGCTGGACGGTGAGGACACTGACGGCATTGTTATTGCGAGAGTTTTCTGGCAACGGGGAGCCCCCCAGGGGCAGGGGAGGGCCTGGACCGAGACCCAGGAGAGGGGCACAGCCGGGCTGGGCTCAACTGGGCAGCCGGCCCTGGGCTCCTGGAGTGCTGAGTTTCTGAGGCTCCAGGAGGAGGACAGAGCAGGAAAGGGGTCCTCTCGGGGAGGCAGATATGGGACCCAGTGGGCCTGAGCCAGTCGGATAAGAGTCAGAGGGGAGATGGCAAAGCCCTCAGGAGGTGGTGGCTACACGGGGCTTAGGACCCACAAGGCCCAGGGAGGCAGGAAAGGCTCCGGGCTCCCTTCATCCCCTTCCTCAGCACCCCAGTTTCCCACATTCCACCTTCCAGGAAGGAGTCTGAAGGGTCTTCCCCCACTCCACAGAAGTAGAAATGCTGAGAGGAAAGGAAAAGTCGGCGGGGGAACAGACCCAGGGACTGGCCCCATTTCCCTAGTTCTCAGCTGCCGTGGACCGGGGCAGGAGTGTGGCTTTTCAAAGGACACAGAGGAAGTGGACCGAAGGGACACTGGCGGAATGGGGGAGATCAGGCCGCGTGAAGAAGGGTGGGAGGGCTGGGGCCTCGGGCTCAGCTTCATGGGGGCCCCTCTCACCCGTCTTTGCCTCTGCAGAGATGGAGCTGTGTCGTTTCCCATCCTGGATCCCAAAGAGCAGGAACTTGTACTTCCTGTTGGGCTCCAGGCCGGGGACAGTGACCTCACGCTGGTCTGCGGCCACAGGCACCACCTGGGGCTGCCCATCCCTGTCCTTGTACTGGACCACGAAGGAGTCGAATTTCCCCTCAGGGACTGTCCATGAGAGGCCCACGGAGTCCGGGGTCACATCTGTCACTGTCAGCTCCCCCAGCCGTGGCTTCTGGGGGGACTCTGTCGCTGGGGCTGGTGGGACGGGAGCTGGGACTGGGGGAGACAAAGAACATGGCTGAGGTCTCTGGAGAGCGCTCCCCATTCATGGGGCTCCCCACTCACGGGGCTCCCGGACTCATGGGGCTCCCCACTCATGGGGCTCCCCACTTACGGGGCTCCCCACTCACAGGGTTCCTGGACTCACAGAGCTCCCGGACTCATGGGGCTCCCCACTCATGGGGCTCCTCACTCACGGGGTTCCCGGACTCACGGGGCTCCCCACTCACAGGGCTCCTGGACTCACGGGGCTCCCCACTCACGGGGCTCCCGGACTCACGGGGCTCCCGGACTGGGAGCTGAGATGGGAACAGTTAGCTTCGCTGTCGTCTAACAGAAATGTAGCCTGTCCATCTGTGAGGAGCACAGGAAACTGACCACATGGTAGTGGCAGTGCCTGTGACCTTGTCACCAGTGGGCATCACAGATGTTTTCACATCACCTTATACTGCGAAGACTTCAAAATACCAAATGTGGGTGTGCCACTAAGTCTTGTTAGTTAATGAACAAATGAAGAAGTCCCTGCATTACTAAGTCATAAATTTGAATATTAAAATAGTTTGATAATTGCATATCAATAGAATTGGTTTCCATTGTAATCTTATGCATTTTATTTTATAGATTTTAAAACATTGCTCTGAGAGGAGTCCAAGGCTTTCGCCAGACACCGTGGCATGAGAATGGTGGAAACTTGTGCCCAGGAAGCCATGAGGGTGGGAAGAGGCCCAGGAGCGGGGGCCGCCTCCAGGACGGAAACACCGCAGGGCCAGCGGGCTGAGCACCACTGACAAGGGACTCAACAGGCCAGTGCCCTTAACCCCAATAGCGTAGGGCCACAGGGGAGGTGACAGCTGTGTCCAAGTCACAGTAGGTTTGTAAAGAGAAGAGGAGGAAACAGCTATGGACCATCAGAAAGGGAGACAGACAGTCTGCGGCTGGATTTGGGTCAGGTGAAAGGAAGACACTGTGGCCTGGGGGAGGGGTGGACAGGAGACAGGGAATGGAGGGCCGGGAAGGTTCCAGCTCGGGGAGGACCAAGGGGTCAGGGAAGAGACTAAGATGCCTGTGACCCCACCTGTGGAGACCACTGAGGCAGGACCTGAGAGGTTGCAGGGTGTGGGGTCTCTGGATGACCAGGGATGGGGACTGCCTGGCCCCCTCACTCACCCGTCACAGCTACCACAGAGAGGGGGCCCACGCGCTGCCCACCGTGGAGCCCGTAGACGCTCATCTTGTACTTGCTTGCGGGCTCCAGGCCGGGTACGGTGGCCTCACGCTGTTCTGCAGCCACAGGTATCACCTGGGTATGCCCATTCTTGTCCTTGTACTGGATCACAAAGGAGTCAAACTGGCCCTCCGGGACTGTCCACATGAGGCCCACGGAGCTGGGGCTCACATCTGTCACTGTCAGCTCCCCCAGGCGTGGCTCCAGGGGGAGGTCGGTGGCTGGAGGAGTCTCTCCTGTTTGTGGGGCTGAGACAGAGATGGTGGGAAGCTGTTAGGAAAAGCCCTTCTTTCCCTTGGTGGGAACTATATGCATAGTTTTCGGGCTGCCCACGAGGTAGGCCTGACGCCCTTCATTAAATGCCTGCCGGGGGAGGGGTGTCAGCCGTCACTGTAACCTGGGACAGTGGCTGAATGAACTCCCATCTCTGCCTCAATGGCTCTAACTCCCACCCCCAGACCTCCCTGCTGACCCCAAGATACTGTTTGCTCAGCATCCTCCTTGGGTCACTAATCGGTGTCTCAAGTCAACAGTCCAGAACCGAGCTCAGGGCCCCCTGCCCACACCTGCTCTCTCTCCTCAGCTTGCTCACCTCTGCAAAGCCACAGCGGCCGTCTCAGTGTCACCCTGAGTCCTCTCCTACACCCAGCCAGCCCACGACCGAGGCCTGTGGGCACGACCTTCAGAAGCCCACCCCCCTCCCCAGCTCCACTGCCGCCATCTCCAGGCACCAGCAGCTCTGACGGGACTGCGGGACCATCTCCCAAGTCACCTGCCTCCTCCACCCTCCCCCTCTTCTCTCCATTCCCCATGTGATCACGTCAGTCCAAGCCTGTTCCTGCCATGGCTTCCGTCTCACCCAGAGCAAAAGCCAAGTCCTTACAGCGGCCTCTGAGGCCCACACATTCATCTCTTATATCCCCTCCCCCAGTTCTACAACATTCTTCCATGGCCCACGACATTCAGGCACCTTCCTTCCGACCCAACTGACCTGGGTGCTCGTCCCCAAAGGCCTGGGTGGCCTGTTCCCTCCCTCCCCAGGCTGTCCTCAGCCGGGCCTTCCAGCCGCTTTCCTGCCCACTTAGTGGGCTTCGCTTCCCTCCCCAGCTCTGGTCACTGTCACATATGGTACCCCTGATATGTTTGTGCAGTTTGGCGTCTGTCTCCCTCCGCCAGGGTGTGAGCTCCACAGGCTCTTGTTCATGGCCGTGTCCCCAGCGGGTGCTCCACAGATGTTTGCTAAAGTCACGCGTGGTCTGCGTGTCTGGGCAGGAAAAGCCGAGCTCAGGACTGGTCCCCATGGCCCCAGAGGAGCTGAGTTGGGAGACACTCGGCATCAGTGAGGGAACCTGGACGGTGGTCCCAAGAGGCAATTGATGGGGGTGGGAGGGGGGCTGGTTCCCAAGAGCTTATTTCTCTGGCTCCAATGGAGAAGACTTGGTTCTAGACCCAAAACCTGCTTTCAAAGGGGCTGGGTGCTGGCGAGGCCTTGGGAGACAGAAATGAGTGTGAGTGGGGTGCAGGGTGGGGGCAGCTGACGGGGTGGCAGTGACCCGCAGGTGTTGACTGTTACCAGGTACGGGCGTTGGGCTGGGCACTGCATTTCATTCCATTTGCCTTCTAGCTCCATAAGTTCCTGCAGCCTCATTCCCTGCTCATGTTTTGCCCTCTCTGTACCTCTTCCCATGGGAAAGAGAAATTTCGCTTCACCACCAAGCCTTCCTGTGGTGAGATGCATGGGGAAAGGCCCCGGGCTATGGCAGTCCCCACACTGCATTTGACACATTTCCTGATTAGGGACATTCCTGACCAGCTGTATGCATTTCTTCCCCTGCAATGGTGCAGCACTGTGTGTGCCAGGCACGGCCCCGTGGTCGGCCCAGTGGGCTCCAGCTGCCCATCTGTCCCCTTCCTGCTCTCATAATGACCATCCTGCTCCATCACAGAGCCGAGAGCTGGGGAAGCTGAGACCGGAACTCAGTTTGTCAGATTCTAAAACTCAGTGTTTCTCTACTGCAGTGCCTCAGCCAGGGCCCCATATGGCCAGTCCTGACCCTGGGACCAGCGACACAGCCCAGGACAGATGTACAGACCGAGGGCCACCCTAGGAGAAACTCAGCCGCATGTCCTGGGGTTGGCATGAGCCTCCATCAGCTGCTTCAGGCCCACAGGACAGTCACTTGGCATGGCTTCTCCTCTCCTTACTCTCTCAGTGCTGACTGAAGAAAGAAAAATCAGGAGTGGAAATTTCTGGAAGCTAAGCCAACCAAGTGAGGTTGGGCTTTGCAGAAGTACAGAAACCCTGCTCTGGAAACCTATCTGTTGCTCAGCTTTTAAGTTTGGAGGCTTTCCCCTTTTAGTAAAAGTTGTTCTTCACCAATGTGTCTTTGTTTCTGTGAACAAAGGGGAAAAGAGACACCCCATGTTGTGACCAGGTGGGCAGGTTAGCTGGAAGGTCCCCGAGGTCACCTGGAGTCCAGACCCTTGTGCTGAGGCTCGGCAGAGGAGGTGCCTGGCCTGGGTCCTTCATGGTGACCAGGGTTGCCCTGTACTTGGGCCTGAGAGAGGGGTGGAAGGGAGCTTCTTCCTTGCTGTAAAGTCATTCCCTAGATGAGTGGTAAGGAGAGCTTCCAGCTGCCCTGATGAAGAGCCAAGGTCTCATCCACACTCTGACATCTGAACAGCTGATGCAGCCAAAGGGGACAGAGCAGAGCCCAGAGTAAGGATGATTATAATCATCACAGTGGCAGACACGCACAGTGTGTGCCCTGTGTGCCAGGCCCTTAGGGCTTTACGTTGTGAACTCACTGAGTCCTCACGACAGCCCTGAGGGGTGGGTGTCACAATCCCTATTTTACAGATGAGGAAACAGAAGCATAGAACGATTAACACTTGTTCAAGGTTGTGAAGCTGCCTGGAGCCCAGTCCCTGAGAACTGCTATTTTTAGGTCTTCCCCAAGCAGGTGGGGCCACAGGGTCCCACTGAGGCAAGGAGAGGAATGGGCACAGAGAAACTGGGGGTCTTCAGGGGAAGGAGAGAAAACCAGGTCCCCACCCTCACTCACCGGTCAGGCCCACGGTGGACACGGGGCCCACGCGCCGTCCCCCGTGCAGACCGTACAGGTGCATCTTGTACTTGCGCTCCGGCTCCAGGCCCCGCACGGTGACCTCGCTGTCCTCACCCACAATGCGCACCACCTGGGGCCGCCCGTCCCTGTCCTTGTACTGGATGGTGAAGGAGTCAAAGTGGCCCTGGGCGACGGTCCAGGAGAGGTCCAGCGAGTCCGGGGAGGACCCTGTCACCGTCAGCTCCCCCAGCATGGGCTCCTCGGGGGGCTCTGGGGCCTCTGTGCTGGGTTCTGTGGGGCTGGGGGTCTCCTCCACCTCCATGGGGCTTTGGGTCGCTTCATCTACAGCTGAGAAGGACAGACAGAGAGGGTGAGGCAGGGTCCAAGGGCATGTCCTCAAGTTGCAGGTGATGGTGGAGGAGCCATGGCCATGACTGGAATTGGTTCAGGGCAGCACTGGAAGCTGGGAGTTCCTGCTTGGTCCACATCTCACAAACATGCCCGGAGCCTCAGAGTGAGCTGTTGGGGCCCCAGGGCAGCCACCAGCAAAGCTCACGGAGCCCCAGCTCCACCCAGGGTGGCCCGCTGGTCCTCAGGAATTGTAGGGGGAGGAGCAAAGAGCACCATGGATCAGCCTCAAGCAGAGGGGTCCCCTGTATGCCACTCACCCATTGAAGAGAGGGGCTCCCACCATCCACTCACCTGTCACCCCGATGACAGACACGGGGCCCTGGCGCTGGCCGTCATGGAAGCCGTACAGGTGCATCTTATACTTGCGCCCTGGCTCCAGGCCCTGCACGGTGACCTCGCTCTCGTCTCCCCCAACACGTACCACCTGGGGCCGCCCGTCTCCGTTCTTATATTGGACCAGGAATTGGTCAAATTGGCCCTCGAGGACGGTCCAGGAGAGGTGCAGGGAGTCAGGGAAGGATTCTGTCACCGTCAGCTCCCCCAGGATGGGCTCCTTGGGGGCCTCTGGGGCCTCTGTGTTGGGTTCTATGGGCCTGAAGGTCGCCTCCACAGCCTCCTGGGTGGCTGAGGAAAGAGATTAGGAGATACAGCCTTAAAGGGTGTCTTGCTTTGCTGGTGACATTAGTCATGACAATCAGGTACATCCATCAGGTATTCCTCAGCTGTAGGCCCAGGGGTTTGTGTGACCCTTGTGTTAGCCATCTAGTAGCTCGCTGATGGAGACCAGGCTGAGATGGGCCCTGAGCCCCCATCGTGGACTGCTGGCAGGACTGCACTGGTGGGCTCCATGGGCATGGGGGCTCCACTCATGTCTGAGAACGGAGCTGAGATAGGAAGAGAGGAAGCTCTGAGGAGTTCTCTACCACGTGCACTGACAGTGCTGACCTCAGGAAAGTGAGGGGGGCAGCCAGGCCTCTTCCCACCTGCATTCTTCCCCTTCAGCTTCTGCCCCTCCCGAGGGCCTCCCAGTCCCACCCACTTAGCAGGACAGGAGGTGGAATGTGTCCTGCCGGAGGCCTCCCCAGCAGCCCTGTACCTCCCTCTGCTTTAACCCAAGGAATGAATTGCTAAGGCTGGGCTTCAGACCCAAGTGAATAAAATGATTTGGGGGTGGGGTGGGGCTGGGAGGCCCTGCTCTTCCCTGACCGGGTCCAGAATCACAGCCCCAGGCGCCTACCCCGCTCTGCACTCTGCACTTTGCTGAGGCGCCATGGACTGGGGAGACTGGTGTGAGGGCAGCCGCCCTTCTTAGACCCACTCCCAGGTCCATGGGGAACTGCTTAGGGGACTGAGGAGAGAGCAGGCAAGAATGATGACCCAGGTGAGGATGTGGAGGGGGAGGAGGGGAAAAGGAGGTAGGCAGCAAGAATCAGGGAGACAGCAGCTCGCTTTAACGCAGCATTGCCACCTGCCGGGCACTGTTCCGCACGCTGTATGGATTCTAACAACTCTGAAGCAGTGACCATTGTTATCCCCATTTGTCAGATGGGAAAGCTGAGGCATGGAGAGGTTCGGTAAATCACACGTGGTCCCATAGGGAGCAAATTGCAGAGGTGGATTACAATCCAGGCAGGGGTCTCCATGGGGCTGACCGGAAGCTCTCTGCCCTCCTGCAAGCTGGCTGGGAATTGGAGGCAGGAGCTGGGAGGGGGCCTCTTCCCACCAGACAGAGGCTAAGGAAATATTCTTATCCCTTGGATCTGCCCATCCCGCCCTGAACAGAGCAGCAATGGCATTAGGGTGTGGGCAGCAGGTGACAGACGCTTAGAAATGAGCATGGCCTGAGTCGGCTCATGGTAGGGGAAGAAGTCCGGCAAACACCCCGGGAAAAGAACCTAGTGGCTGAGGACATGTGTGGGGAGGACAGCCTGGGCGGAGAGAGGACTCCAGGTGCTCGGAATGAGGACAATGGGACCGTTCTTGGAGATGGGGAAGCAGGGCAGTGAGGGGCTAGTGGCCGGGTGACAAGTCCTGGGATGTGGGGAAGAAGGCGAAGGCTTTGGTAGAATTAGAGCTGACACAGAGGAGGTGGAGGGGGACATGCAGAAGCTCTGGGCCAGGTCCCCCAGGTGCTGCTCAGAGGAGTGAGGGGGCAGGGGAGAGAGGTCCTGACTCACCGGTGGTGGCCACCACAGACACAGGCCCTACACGCCGCCTGCCGTGGAGGCCATAGAGGTTCATTTTATACTTCCGGTTGGATTCCAGGCCCGGGATGGTGACCTCTTTGTCATCCCCCGAGATGGGCACTGCCTGAGGCTGCCCCTGTGCATCCTTGTACTGGACCACGAAGGAGTCGAAGTTACCCTGGGCCACCGTCCAGGACAGGCTCAGGGATTCTGCAGTTGAGCTGGTCACAGTCAGTGCCCCCAGCTGCGGCTGCTCAGGGGGCTCTGGGTGGTGGGGCTCCTCTCTCTTCTCTGGGGCTGGAAACAAAGAGGTTCCAGCCAGGGCTGAACTGGCAGCCTAGGATTGGGGCTTGTGGTTTGGACAGTTGTCACACCTACAGGGTCATATTCAATTAGTGTGAGTGCTGAGAAGTCTGGCAGTGCCAGGATATGACACAGCTTCTGGGCTTCGGGGAGCGGCTGGATGGGATGGACGGGGCCCAGCAGAGCAGGGGAGGCTGCTGCCCTCCGCCCAGGAGCGGGGCCAGGATCTGCAGCCAGCTATCTCCCTGGGAGGCCGAGCGGGCTCCTGGCTGAGGGCAAGTGTGTGGAAGGCTGGGAAGGGTCACATGGGGCTTAGGTGGCTTCCACTCACCAGTGGTGCCATCAGCGGTGAGGGGGCCGTGCCGCTTCTTGTTGGCAATCCCAAACAGCGTGAATCTGTACTTGTGGTCAGGGTCCAGAGGGGACACAATGACCGAGCGCTCTGGTCCTTCCACGGGTAGCACCTGGGGCCGCCCATCCCTGTCCCTGTATTGGACCGCAAAGGAGTCGAACTGGCCCTCAGAGACAGTCCAGGAGAGGTGCAGCGAGTCTGGGCTGGGATCTGTCACCCACAGCATTCCCAGGCGGGGCGGAGTCACTGGGCTGGGATCACTCTGAGGCACTAGGGAGAAGCAGCAGAAAAAAGGTCACAGAAGAGGAGACACGCATGCCCACACAGGGATGCTGTGTGCAGTTAGTCCGGTGCACAACACTGCTGGCTGAGGGGGCACTGAGGGGGCACTGAGGGGGCACTGAGGGGCTGCAGCCAGCCAGCATCCCCTGGTGACTGGCTACGCCCACCCAGAGGAGCAGTGCCTTCTTCTAGAAGCGGGACGAGTGTGGCCCTGACTGAACCCCCAGCTTGGAGAGGGGCTTCAGAGAGAAGGGAGCCCAGCCGGCCCTTCCCACATCTCCATGGCCAGGGGCCAGTTCCAGGACAACGTCTGCTGCTTCCAGGCCTAACTACTAGCTGGTTTCTCCTCCGAGAGGGAGCGCGATACTTGGAGTGAATTAATGTGGGCGAACGCCCCACACCTGTGCCCAACCCCCACCTGCTCGCCCCACTGAGGCACCAGCCCCTCACTCCTGAGCCTGTGCCAGCAGCATGACACAAGCTCCCCATTCAGCTGTATCTCCCTCCAGCCTCCACCCTCCCTCTTTGCTCTCTATTCCCAGCCCAGATTCCAGAAAGAGATGTCTCCACTGGTTCTAGCCATGTCCTCACCCCGTCAGCCTCCCAAGCAGGCCCACCCCCCACGGCATGTCCCCCCAGGGGCAGTGGTGAGCGCACCGTTGCCAAGTCCTGTGGACACGCTGTAGCCTTGAATCACTCCTGCGGAATCTGCCATACCTGACCGCACCCTTCATTTTCGGTCCAGGACACCCTTCTGTGAGGCTGCGCCCTCTTCACAAGTCACCCCTCAGGCTACCCTGCAGGCTCCTCTTCCCCTGCCCCAGCCCTGACCCCAGGTCCCGGCAGCCCCGTCTCTTCCCACGTGCTCACCCTGGCTCCTGTCCACTGGTACCACTGACACCCACACCCCCTCTTCAGGCCTCTTCTCTGCTCCCCACAGCCATAAGGGCCGAAGTATGGCACTTTCTGCTTGAGTGACTTCTGCCTCTTGTGCCTCGATTGTCCTCATCTATAACATGGCTGTGCCTCCCAAGGCCACCACGTAGACTGTCAGTTACTGGCACCCATGGGGATTGGTAGATGCCAGGTAAATGTAAGAACTCTCTGTTAACCAGAACTCAAGCAACCAGCAAAATCTCAAGCAACTGGTTAACAGAGAGTCTACTGTAGAAGGATGAGGTGTGATGACATACCCAGAACATCTGCAACACATCTGACCTTAACAATCGTTCAAACGATGCATAACTAAGGTCCCACTGCATTGTTCCTCATCTCTGCTGTTCCTTGCCTCCAGAAAGGGGACTGTCTGATCCAGAAATGTGGGGGTACCCGGGTGCTCTCATTCTCCTTCACCTCTCACATCCAGTCTCACTGCCACCACCCCAACCCAGCCACTATCATTTCTGACTGGTTTTTAACTCATTTCGCCAGCTATCCTCTGCAGTAACCTTGGTGTTATTTGTAAGATAAATATTGTATCATGTCTCTTCCCCACTTAAAACCCTTCAGAGGTCCCCCACAACCCTCAAATGAGGTCCAAGCTCCTGTTAGACACATGAGACCAGTCCCCTCAGCTCCCCAGGTGACCTGCTGTCCAGCCAGAGGAGACAGACATCTATTCTCCTACAGGGCCACCCTCACTCCTGTCTTGCTCTCCCTGGCTCCCTATGTCTGCACAGGCCTTGTCAACTTCTCTGCCTGACCCTCCACTATTTTCCAATCAGGATTCATCCCAGGTACCCCTGCCTCCAGGAAGCCTTCCTGGAGTTCCCAAGGCAGGGGAAGACCCCCTTGAGGACCACCCAGAGAGCAGTGGCAGGGGTCTGCGTGACCGCTCTCACTTACCGATCTTGGCTTCAGCCACAAGGGGGCCATGCCTCTTCTTGCCCACAAGCCCATATAGGACAAATTTGTACTTGCGGCCCATTTCCAGGTCGGTGATGAGGGCAGAGCGCTGGGGGCCCTCCATGGGCACCACCCTGGGCCCATCCCTGTTCTTGTACTGAATCACGAAGGAGTCGAATGTGCCCTCAGGGACCGTCCAGTGCAGGAATAGAGAGTTGGAGGTCACATCTGTCACCGTCAGCTCGCCCAGGCGTGGTGGGACCAAGGGCTTCCCAGGCTTTTCCACATCCTTCTCTGCAGGTATTGGGGGAAGATCAAAGCAGAAAGACTCAGCCATTGCCTTGTCCTTGCCTCCTTCCCCACTCTCTACCCCTGGCTCATTCCACAGCTCCCTTCCTACTTCAAAGGCTCCATGTCCTCACCCTTCAGCCTATGTGACCAGCCTTCTTAGGAAGGGGGCATTTCCCCCTCAGCCTCATTTCTGGAGTGAGAGCTTCGGCTCTTCCCTTGTGACAGCTTCCCCATACTTCACGAAGGTCTCAGTTCCTCTCCACACCATGGTTTATGGGGAAGTTTCAGGTCTCCCCATGGTTCTTCCTGAGAGTTTCTAAACTCCCCATTGCTGCTGTAGAGCAGTCTGGACTCTTCAGTCTACCTATCTTCTCTCTCCCTTGTCACCCCTCTCTCTCAGTAGTGAGTTTGACCTGGAGTTAGGGGAGAACCAACCACCCTGGTCCAAGAAAGAGGGACCAGGAGGGAATGTGACAGGTGGGTACCTCAGGCCCTGTCCCTCACTGGTTCTGCAGACCTCACCCATCTCTGAAGTCCTGATGGCTGTGGTGCTCCCTACTCCAACAAACCTCCACCCCCAGCAGACACTGGCTGACTGTCCATGGCAGGCCAGGCTTTCTGGGTAGAGGGCAGCACCACCGTCTTGCCCAGTGATGGGGTGGGGAGGCTGTGGGGGTGGGAAGGGGAAGAGGGATTGAGGGTCGGTACAGTCAGGGCCAGAGGCCTTCCCACACCCACCCTGAGAGATCTGTGGGGCAGAGGAGTGACCAGGATATGGGGGCAGGACACGGGGCAAAGAAAGCTACAGGGAGAGGGCCAGGGGCCTACAGCCTCTCTTCTTGAATCCCTGTCCCAACCTCAGACTTTTCTCCTCCAATCTTCTTTTCCTGGATTACCCCCTCCCCAAACCACTCTGTCATGGTTCTCAGACCCCCTTCATCCGTCTTGTCTCCGAACCCTCAACCCTTTCCTCTCCTTCTTTTCTCCCACCACTTCCACCCAAACACCAGCCCTGCCCTTCAACCCTCATCCCATCCCTGAAGTCCTGATGGCCCAGCCCTCCCCCAACTTCAGAATCCAGGATGTACCCATAATGCCTTGGTAGATGAGAGGGGCAGAGGGCTCTCCCTCAGGGGACACCCCACGAAGTGACAGCTCATAGGACGTTCCAGGAGCGGGTGAAGGCACCAGAGCCTGGCGGGCGTCCCCTGGCAGCAATTCCTCATGCACCCCCGGCCCATCAGGCACCCGGAGGTGCAGCTGGAAGTGGGCAAAGGTGTCTGGCTGGGCCGTCCAGACCACGCGGAGGTGCCCTGTCTTGTCTCTGCCCAGCACCTTCAATTCTCCCAGCTGCTGGGGGCGCTGCTGCAGGCCTGGGGCCCGAGCCCCTTGAGTTGTTGAAGGGCCTGAGGGAGGAGGCTCCTCAGTGGCCCCCAAGAGGCCTGAGGGGGAGAACCCTGGAAAGGGCAAGGAGAGAAAAACAGGAGAGCTGAGTATGAGAGCCAGAAAGGGACCCCACCCCCCAGGTTCTGCCCTGTAGCCTCTAAGAGCCTACAGACCGTCCCTTCTCTGCCTTATCCTCCCAAAGGTCTGGCTGGTCCTCCAAACACCCCTGTCCACCACACCTGAACAGACAGGCCTGCAGGTAATAAATGAAAGAAGTGAAGCCTGCCATCCCTCCCCACGCAGAACTCCTAGGGCCTCCAGCCCCACCGACTTCCATGTCCCAGCCCACATGTATCCCCCGCCCCGCTGGGTGGTGGTCGTGGCTTCCATTAGTGCTGCAGTGAGAAGCCTGGAAGAAAGGAGGATAAGGTGGTGTTAGGGAAGGAGGTGTAAGAGGAGAATGGGTAGTGAGAGGAGAGGAAAAGGGGGGATGTCCAGCTCAGGTGGCATCTGGGCCCTATGTGGGAAGAAGAGGTCCACAACCCCCACCACGGTAGCCACCAAGTAGCCCCCTCCTGAGCTCGGACATCGTTCCTGTGGGAGAGACCAGCATGAAGTGAGGCAGGAGATCTGGAAAGGCAGCTCAGGAAGCAGTGGTTGCCCCTTCACATACACAGGCTGCCTCATGGCTTCAAGGCCACCTCCAAGCAGTTTGGATGTATCCCTTTGAGGTCAAGGCCAAATTGTGGAAAATAGGAACCACTGACCACAGTCTGCAGCCACCCTCACCACAGTGAGTCAGAGCTGGGAATCTGTGGTGTCACTCCTACCCTACCCATCCGAACTGCCACAAAGAGTCTGCAGGCACCACCCCTCCCACCAAATGCCCCTTCTGCTGCCCAGAACAAGAATCCTGGTGGAAGTGCTTTGGGGGACCCCAGTGGAAACTGGGGACCCTCAAGAGCAAGTGTCCTTGGCCTTGGGTATCTGTCAGGACCCTGGGGGTGAGGTGGTTCCAGGGACACAGGAGGGTGTACTTTGCTGGTGGGGTGGGGCTTGGAGGCAGAAGGGTGTGGTGGGGGTGACAGTCTGAGCAGTGAGCTATGGGACGAACTGAGGGGCGCAGGCTCCCACGGCAGGTAAGCCTGGGCAGGGGGTGGCCGGTGCTGAGCCCCAGCCCACGCTACCTGTGGTGGTGATGAAGGCGTAGGACTTGGAGGTCTGCCCTGCCCGCACCCCGTGGACCTCCACGTGGTAGGTGGTGCCGGGCCTGAGGCCGGGTAGGCTGACGGTGCGCGTGGTGCCTGGCACAGTCAGCTCCCCGCGGGGGCCCTCCGCAGGCGGCTGGGGCTGCCAGCGCAGCACCACGCGCTCGAAGTGGCCGCGGAGCCCATCGAGGGACACAAGGAGTGCGCCATCGGCGGAACTGCCCAGCACCTCGGGCTTGGGGTGGCGGCGTGCAGCCACCCCATCGACGCCTTCGGGCGAGAGGCCGTAGATGCCCTGGTTGGAGTCCCGCTTCCAGGTGCCCGAGTCGGGGCTGGTGGTGGGGTGGGGGCGACGGGACGGGGACGCGGGGGAGCCGGCGGGGGCGGCCGCCAGACGCCGCTGCAGGTATTCATGGATGTGGCGCGCCACGGACGTGTAGGTCTGGTTGGCCCGCAGAGGGTAACCGTGAGCCCGCAGGTGGCGCTCCAGGTCCTGCACCGTGCCGCCGAGGCGGCCCAGCTCGGCCGTCAGGTTGCCCCACGGCCGCCGAGGGGGCTGGGGCAGGCGAGCCCCAGGCCGAGGCTCCTCCTGCCCCTCCTCCGCAGGCCGAGGGGGCCGAGCAGGGCGCGGGGGCCGCGAGGCCGGGGCCGGCCGGGGCCGAGGCCTGGGGGGTGGGGCTGGGGGATGCACCTCCGGGTAATTGTAGTGGCCTGGTGCTGCAGGAGGGACAAAAAAGGGGGACGGGAGAGCAAGTCAGTGGCAGCCCCCCATCCCTGCACTCCTCCCACGGCAGTCCCTTCCTCCGTCCCTCCCACCCACCGGAGCCAGAGGCCTCGTCCCTGTGCCCCAGCGCCACCTGGAAAGAGAACCGAGAGAAAGGAGTTAGTGTCCCAGGAGCCCCTAACCCCGGCCCTCCAAGCCCGCCACTGTTGGTGCCCTAGAAAAAAGAGAAGCCAGTTGGTGGGGCCCTGTGTATGAAGGGGAGAAAGGGGAGTGGGGGGAGAGGCTGTGAGCTACAGTGAGGTGGGCGTCCCTCTGTCACAGGCAAAGGAAAGAAAGATCCAGGCACCTGTTAAGAGACCTTGAGGTTAGTGGAAAGGTTAGGCGGTGAGACCTAACTCCCAAAACCCCAATCCTAAAGTCAGCAGGAGTGCTGGTTTCTGATCTGCCTAATCCCGGTCCCTACAAGATCTGACCACTGACTGTGAGCACAGGGCTGTCCCCCACCTAGGTGGACTGGACGGCATCTCCTATTCACTGTTTTCTCCATGGGCAGCTCTTCCCACACCCCATCAGCCCGCAGCCTTCCAACAGACACCAAGTGCCTAGGGCTCTGCCTCCCAGATGGCCTGGGTACAGAACAAGGTCCCCAGCAGGTGTTTTGGGACTGCCACACACCCTGCCAAGTGCATTCCGAAGAGCCTGTGAACTCTGTGTGGACTCCCAAGGAAGGGGCTCCTACATTTAGAAACGAGGCCCGTCCCTAACCCCTGGCCAGCCATACCTGTGTTGGCCCTGACGGAAGCCGGGTAGCTTACGGCCCGGCCCCGCTCCGCAGTGACAGTCACCACATATTCCACGCCTGGCATCAGGTCGGTCAGCAGCGTCCCATCTGCCTCCGCGGGCACTTCCAGCCGCACTCTCTGGTTGCCAGCACTGACGTAGGACACCACAAATCGGTCCACCTCAGCCTGGGGGCGCAGCCAGCTGAGCTCCAGCGTGGTTGGAGTCACGGCCACCACTCGGAGGTCCTGGGGGCCATCGATCACTAGTCGAGTTGGAGAGAGGCGGTATCAGGTGGGGGTCTGATTCTTTAATCACCGGCTTTCTTTCTAAGATCCTTGTTCCTCTGCTCTCTCGGAAGGCACATTCCTCCCTGCCTTTCTCCAACCCAGAACTCCACCCAGGACACCACCCCACAGCCCCAGCTCTCACTGGTGGTGATGGTCTTGGAGACAGGAGGGCCCCAGTTAGTCCCTCGAAGGGCGCGAACAGTGACCTGGTACTCCTGACCAGGAGCCAATCCTCTCTGGTCATACGCTGAGGCAGAACTGGGCACTCGTGCCGTGAATGGGGGGCTGGCCCCCTCTGTCTGCAAGAGAGAGCCGGGTGGGTCAGGGCCCTGCTGCACAACCCCCCCCCCCTTATATCCCTTTTCTCCAGTTCTAAGCAGTGTCACCCTGGGACTGTGTAGAACTTGGGCCTGTACAGCTGGGGAGGATGAGCAGTGACAGCAAATATGTCTAGAACACTTACTCTGTGCCACCTACTGTTTAAAGCAATTTATGTAATAAATTCCCTTAATCCTCACACAAGCCTTATCAGATAGGTTGTATTCCCATTGGACAGATGAGGAAACTGAGGTACAAAAGGATTTAAAGTCGGCTGACCAGATGTATCATTTTAAATGGGACAGAAAACAGCGGTACTGCCCTGTGTCAAACGGTACATACGGTCCGCCTGCTGACACCTTGATTAGCCCAGTAAGACTATGCTGACCAGACATATCGTGTGAAATGGAACAGTACCATTGTTTTGTCCTGTTTAAAATGATGTGTCTGGTCAGCCTCATTAAAAGTATCTTGCTCAGGAGTTCCCTGATGGTGTAGTGGCTTAAGGCTTCGGCGCTGGCGCTGTCAGTGCTGCAGCCTGGGTTCGATTCCCAGTCAGGGAGCTACCCACATACCAAAAAGCAAAAAAAAAAGTATCCTGCTCAAGGCCACCGACATCAAGAAAGTTTCAGGGATTTAAACCCACGCAGCATGCCTCAAAGTCCCATGTCATGGGCAGTACTTTTTAGCCTGTTCATCAAAAGTCTGCCAGAATTCTACCTGACACTTGCTAGGACTCTCCCACTGGCTCCTACCTCCCCCAGCAACCTTGACTTCCTGGGTGGGACAAAGCTTCTCCTAAGCTCACTCCCATCAGCACAGATGAAGTAGATGACAGATGCCCCTGCAAGTCTCACTTCCTGCTTAAAGCATCGGCCCCAGCCTAAGCCTCCCTGGCTGTGGAATCTGAGTGTGACCTATGCCATTGGATTTTCCTTTAGGCATCTTTCTTGTCTCCTTAGCAGCATTGTAGGCCCTTCAAAGAAAGGCCCACTCTTGTGCTCAGAGTTCCACAAATTTGTTTCCCAGTTTCACTGTACCTTGCATCATGCTGGGTATTGGAGACACGAAAATAAAAGATGTGATCTCTGTTGTCAGATAGCCCATGCTCCAGTAGCTAACTGCATGGCCACATCTCAAGTTGTATTAGCTCTCTACCCAAACCTCTATGTGCAGTGCATGCCTGTAAGAAAACAGCCCTCCTCCATGTGTATATCAAGGTACTCTGATAATCTGTGGTGACCCCAGGAAATCTGCTAGCCCCTGCTCCAGGCAAGGCCTCCTGGAGTGCCAGCCACTGGGAAGACAGCAAGAACTAGACATCTGTGCCCAGTCCAAGAGCCCCCACATTTCCCTGTGCTATTAGCTAATAAGGACTCTCTGTTTTGCTTAGCTATGTTGGTCGCGATGGGGACGCCTCCATTTAGCCAAGCAGAATTGGAAATTTCAAAAGGTACTCTCCTAAACCAAGAGAATTGGTAGGGAAATCAACACAGTAAATACCAAAGTATAAAACCAGATGAGAGGCCACGTAGAGATTTCTGAGTTGAGGATGAATAAAGCTTTGTCAGAGTTTTCTTGGCTAAAACGTATCCTGGGCACACAGGACTCCTTTCCCTCTCCTGCTCTCTCTGCTGTAGGATACCCCAGCCCAGGAGGCCTTGGATCAGCCTCAACTTGAGACCTGTGATGTCTTCATCCTTCCCACCACTTACTATGTCACCCCTTATACCCCCAACCCATTACACACACACACACACACACACACACACACACACAGTCCCTTGGGTGCTTCCTGATGATATCTGATTCTTTCACTGAGACAAGCCCATCCCAAGGTCTCCATCTTCCTTCAGACCACCTACATGAACCTTTTAGGTACCTCTTAGTCCCGCCTGAGATCCATTTGGAACCGTCCCCTGAGAGTCCCACTGTTAGCACCATCTGGCTGGCCTGAGGCAGGCTCTCTAGCCAACTCCTGGCAGCTGGCTCTGTCCTGTGGTAAAAGCTTGGCTGCTTCACGGATTGTCCCTGGCAAGTTTCTAACCCTACTCTTGATACCGAACTTGTGGGCCCAGGTTGGGGACTCCACCTTTGCTGGTCCCTGGAGCTTACCTCACCCTCATCCCCTTTTCCAGATCAGACGCAAACACAAACTTTTCTGAGGCTGCAAGGTCTTGTGTCCCAAGGAAAAATTGGTGTAGCCCTGGTTTGCAGGGTGCAAAATACACCCAGACAATGGTTACCTAAATCTGTTTCTGTTCAGGGGCTCACCTCCCTCAGTTTCCTCATTTTTTCTCTCACATTCATAGAGGAGCCAACATTTTGCAAAACAGCAACATTCCTTAACTTAGTGGTCCTCAGGCTTGGGGTGCATCAGAATCATTCTGGAGGGCAGCTTCTGATTCAGTAGATCTGGGGGTGGAGTCCAAAATTTGCATGTCTAACAAGCTCTCAGGTGATGCTAATGCTGCAGATCCAGGGAAGACACTTTGAGAACTACTGAGAGTGAAATGCCACGTATGCAGGGAGGAGAATTGTTCCTCTCCAGTGTTCTGAAAATCATTCCAATAATTAGTGTGTCCCTTGGCCAGGAATAGCGGAGCCTGGGCTTTGAGAGAGAAGTGTTTCCAGATAAGGTAGAGAGACAGGCTTCTAAGAGGAGGGCAATGGCCAAAGGACAGACAGCTACTGAATATATTCCGTGCCAACAGAAGTGGACAGAGAGCACTGGCCAAGGCCAGGGGCACGATTCCGGGGGCAGCCGTAGGAAGTGCAGAAAGCATAGCCTGAGGGCCAGTAGCACAGGCTGGTGTGGAGTCCAAGTGGGGTGTCTAGAGACCAATCTTACAGGAGCATTTTTCACACCCGGGCTCAGAGAGAACCCAGAATGTGAACAGATGGCCAAGCTGGGCACAGGCCAGCTTGATACCACCCAAGCACCTGGGGAGGGAGGAAGCCTAGGGCTTCGGCTGGGAAGCTGCACGTCTTCGGAACACCCAAGGGTGGGTTTGTATTTACTAAGTGCAGGAGACAGTGCTGCCCTTCAAGCTCCTTCCATCTCAAGTATTTATTTTAATTCCACTTTCCCTTAAGTTTCTTTGGAAAGTTTCTTCTAAAAGTCCCACCCTCTCAAGATTAGAACTATGCAAATAATATACACAGAGAAGAAGAGAGTGGGAGAAACACTTTAACATGTTAACAGTGTTTGTTTTAGTGTGAAGCAGCCAAGAATTATTTGTTTTTTCTAGTTGCCAAATTCTTGTCTTGTGATTAAATTAATTTTATAACAATAACAAAAAAATAATTTCTTTTTAAACAGAAGAAAAAACTCCAAGCTATCTTGGTTGTGCAGCAAAGTTGGGATTTCTGCTTCTGCTTCTATCAGGGAGTGAGGAGACACAGAACATGGCGGGGGTCTTGCTTTGTGGGTATAATAGGAAGACTTAGAGTAACCAGGCCAGTGGGAGTGGGGATGGCAGCCAGTCCCTCTGAGCTGCACCTTCTGTCCTAGACCCTTCCTAGGTGTTAGGCCCTGGGAGTTATTTCTTTTTCCAGACTTCGGGCTGGGCAGAGATGAGGGTGACATGGCCTACCCACCATGGCATTTGTGGGATGATGCAGGAAAACATGAATTGGACAGTAGAAATGTCAGATGATTTGAAGCTGGAGACTAAACACGTCATACAAGCCCAATCTGCACAAAGGGAAGTCTCTAATGAGAGGCCACAAGGCTTTGTCCTTAGGGTGCCCCCAAAATATTTTAAGAGCTAGTTGGAAGGAGACAGAGAAAGGATACTTCACAATGCACTGAAGACACAGAGGCGGGAGAACCACTTCACAGATTCAAAATTATTGCAACAGCCTAAACAGTTTGGCTGAAACCAGAAAAGATAACATTGAACAGACCCAACTGCAAAGTCCTATATTTAGGCTAAAAAAGTGTACGTAGTTCACTGGCATCTTTTTTCCTTCCTTCTTTTCTTCTTTATTTTTTCCTTATTTATCTATATTTTTAAAGTTTCTACACTAATCTTATATGACTTTTATAATAAAAATTTTTTAAAAAACAAATATGATCAAAACAGCTGACAGTCTGTGTGACACAAGTGAATATATGTCAACTCTAAGAAAAGTATCAGTGTCTCCAGAGTTAGCCAGACTGGGCTCCTCTATGAGCCCATGTTTTGGGGACACATGCAAAAAGCAGAAGGCACTAGAAGAGGGAACTCTGGAAGTGAAGACTTCAAGAACAAAGCTCTAGGGTAAAGGGGTGGAGGAACCAGTGGGTTTTGCCTACTGACACCTTGAATTTAGCCCAGTGAGACGAGGCTCACCATATGTACCATTTGAAACAGAACAGTACCATCGTTTCCTGTCCTGAACAGGACATCTGGGCAGCCTAACTCAGCCTAACAGCAAGAAGAACTAACAGTGATGACCAACAGAGGGCTGGACAGTCTTAGGCAGCACAGAGCTCACTGTCATCAGAGGTGTTCAAGTGGCCGCAGGCCAATGCCGCGGGAGATGTTTTGAAGGCCTCTGCGCCCATGTGGGGCACAGGACGAGAAGGCTTTTGCAGCAGCTTCAGGAACCCAGACATTACCTAAAATGTCCTGCATGAGGTGAGCACCTCCGGCCCCGTGCCTCCCACCCAGGCCCCTCCTGGAGTGTGGCTCTCACCGTGGGGACGAACTGAATTTCATAGGCGTCCACAGGGCCAGGAGCCCGAGTCCACTCAGTCCGAACTGTTGTCTCCTCCAGTAGGTGCATCCTCATGCCCTCAATGGCCGGCACCTCTGCCCAAGAGAAGGTGACATGAAACTGCTTAGCCCAAGGCAGCCCCCACCCCAGCCTGCACCATCATAGCCCCCTGCCCCCTACTCAGGGCCACACTAAGAAATCCATCCCAGTTCCCACTCTTTGGGGGTGGGGCAAAGCTAGCAGAGGCCTGAACAGGCCCTGGGTCCTCTTCACCTTCTGGCAGCTCCAGGAACACACAATCGCCCTAAAAGCAACACAGGGGCTCCCACCTGCTCATCAGAGACCTGAGAGCAGGTCCTGCCTGCAGGCATGCCCCCATGGTTCTGCTGCCTCTGGTGGACACTGGCTCCCTGGCTCCTTATATATGACCTTCCTCTTTCTTCTCCTGGTCCCTGGTTCCTAGGCCTTGAACTCGGAGCTTCCCACTGGCCCAGATTCCCAGTCCCTGATGAAGCATATGGGGAAAGGTTGCCCACTCACCTTCTCCACAGTCCTCCCCTGCATAGCCGTCTTGGCAGATGCAGCTGCCCTCTCGACACTCTCCCCTCCCATGGCAGTCTCCGGGGCACGTCTGGATGGCGCAATCGGGGCCTCTGAAGCCTTCAACGCATACGCATTGGCCAGCACGGCACAGCTCCCGGGGCCCGCAGCCCCCAAGGCAGGCACTGGCGGGCGGCTCTTCCTGCCCACAGTCCTCGCCACTGTAGCCCGTGTGGCACACGCATGCTCCCTGCACACAGCGCCCACGGCCTCGGCAGTCGGCCGGGCAGGTGCGGGTGGCGCAGGAGGGCCCGGTGTAGCCTGAGTCGCACACGCAACGCCCATCCTCACAGCGGCCGCGCTGGTGGCAATTGGAGGGGCAGGTACGGAGGCTACAGTCCTCCCCGGCGTAGCCCTCCCAACAGGTACACACCCCGTCTTGGCACACACCACGCTGGCTGCAGTCGCGCGGGCACCGCCTCACCCCGCAGTCGTCGCCCGAGTAGCCGTCGTCGCACACGCAGCGCCCATCTAGGCACTGGCCGCGGCCTTGGCATCCTCCGGGGCAGCTGCGCACGCTGCAGTCCTCTCCCTCGTAACCTGCGTCGCACGAGCACGTGCCATCCTCGCAGCGGCCGCGACCACGGCAGTCCCCGGGGCACCGATGGCTCCCGCAGTCCTCTCCCGTGAAGCCCGGGTTGCACACACAGCGGCCGTCCACGCAGCGCCCGCGCCCGCGACAGTCGCCAGGGCAGGCGCGCGTGCCGCAGTCCCGGCCTGTATACCCGGGCCAACACACGCAGCGGCCACTCTCGCACCGGCCGCGGCCGCCACAGTCCCCAGGACAGCTGCGCACGCCGCAGTCCTCGCCGCTGTAGCCCGTGTTGCACACGCACACGCCGTTCTCGCAACGCCCTCGGCCCCGACAGTTGCGCGGGCAGGCGCGCGCGCCGCAGTCAGGCCCGGTGTATCCCGGCCAGCACACGCAGTGGCCGTCCTCGCAGCGGCCCCTTTGGTTGCAGTCGCCGGGGCAGCTGCGCACGCCGCAGTCGTCCCCGCTGTAGCCTGCGTCGCAGATGCACTCGCCGTCCTCGCAGCGCCCGCGGCCCCGGCAGTCGCGCGGGCAAGTCCGCGTGCTGCAGTCCTCGCCGGCGTACCCGGGCCAGCACACGCAGCGGCCGTCCACGCAGCGCCCACCCTCGCCACAGTCCCATTGGCAGGTCCGCGAGCCGCAGTCTTCGCCAGTATAGCCGGGGTTGCAGACGCAGCGCCCATTTTCGCAGCGTCCCCTCTGACTGCAGCCTCGAGGGCAACTCCTCACCCCACAGTCCTCGCCAGTGTAGCCAGGGTCACACACGCAGCGCCCGTCCTTGCAGCGACCCCTCTGGCTGCAGCCTCGAGGGCAGGAGCGCAGGCTGCAGTCTTCACCGGAGAAGCCGGCCCGGCACACGCACACGCCCTGCACGCAGCGCCCGCGCCCCTGGCAGTCCCCGGGGCAGGAAGGCCAGCCACAGCTGGGGCCTGTGTAGCCAGGGAAGCACACACAGCGACCGCGCACACAGCGCCCCTGATCATTGCAGTCGTCTGGGCAGGACTCAGAGGCTGAGGGTGCGGAGGAAGGGGGCACCCCGGTGGCGTCTGTGGGGTCCGAGCATGTGGGCCCACCCCAGCCTGGCTCGCAGGTGCAGGTGCAGCGGCTCAGGTCAAACACGCCATGGAGACTGCAGAGGCTACGAACGTCTGTCTTGCCTGGAAAGCAAGAGGAGGGCCTCAGTCTCTCCCAGGGAGAGGATGAGCCCACAAAGTGCTGCTCTGAACCGGCGCCTCCAGCAGGGCCAGCCTCACTGCGTAAGGCTATTTTAGCTCCCAGCTGCTCCTGGTCACTATATGTGGTCTCCCAGAGCCTTAGCATGAGCTGGGGCGGGGCAGTGGCTCCCCTCTCCACATTGTGCCTTGGGCTGCACTCATCACTCCCAAGGGTGAGGCAGGGGCGCCTTTTTCTCATTCATACCCAGGTCCTTTATAGCCTAGTGAAGCCCACTCATCTTTTTCCCCTGCCTGTTTTTCTGTGCTTTCTTGTGGTCACCTGCTTACCTGTGCCAGCCTGGGCAGCAGCAGGACAACATCCCCCAGTGCACTGTTCCTTGAGCCCCTTCACCAGCTCCTCCAGGATCTCTAGTCGGACCCTCAGGGCATGCAGCTCTGAAGCAGGGATGGGGGGCTCAGTGCCTGGGGGACAGCCACAGCCAGCTGAAGGGGGCAGGTTAATGCGGTGAGTGAACACCACCTGCTTTTCCCCTCCTTCTACGGTGTGCTCGTAAAGCTGAGAAGAGGGGGTCCCCCTTCTCGGCTCCACTGTGCGGCCCCCTGGCTGAGGAGGGGGCCGTGGGGTTGAGGGTGTCATATTGGAGCGTGAGGAGAAAGGGCCTGCTCTGACTGTGCCCAGCAGCAGCAGGAGGGCCAGGTTGGAGGTCAGGGAACATTGGGCTGGCATCATTCAGGAGGCTGCAGGGAGAGAGGACAAGCATGAGAGCACTTTCACAGAGAAGACTAGAGGCTCATCCCCCTCAACTTATCCACAGTCCCACCACCCACAATGAATCTACTCAACTCATAAAAATCCACATTCAGTTCAACCCTGAGGGATACCCTCCTGGGAGAGATTTGGTCTCTAGTTCGCTTTGTGATGTCATTTGGTTACCCTGCTCCCCATCACTTTTTACTGTGCCACCCACACCAGTCCCTTCTTGTTACACAGACACTACAGGTTTACATTAGCCTAAAGGTCTTTGCATTGTATACTCCGTCTGGGACGCTCATCACTCAGCTCTTAAAGGTGGGCTCCTTCTTGTTCAGATCTTAACTCATATATCATTGACCACCAGAGGCCTTCCTTGCTGCCCATTCGGAAATATCCCATTATGTTCTTCATGGTATTCGCTGTTGCCTGAATCATCTCCTCGTGAGGACACTCGTTTGCTATCTTTCTCCCACTACGTGGAGAAGGGGACCTCCATGAGAACAGGCACCTCGTCGGTCCTGACATGGCGGTCTGCCTGTGCCTGGCACAGGGGAGCTGTCTAATGCGCATATGCTGAATGATTAGTGGAGGAATAGCATATACAATGTGCTCCCGTGTATAATGCACACACACGTGTTTGCCCCAAACTTTCAGGGGAAAAAATCTTTTGTTTAATTTTTTAATTCAAATTTTTGTTTATATTTAGGTACTTATTTTTTGTATTATAAAGGAATTTTAGCATTTATCATATTCCAGGGTGTTATTTTGCATACGGATATCATTATTGATTTCTAGAGTTACACTTTTAACTCACAAGCATAAATAAAAGAATTAAAAACATGTATATAGATATGGAATTAGTACTACTCATTTACGAGTATAGTGCACATACTTATTCTTCCCTCACAAATTTGGGCCAAAAAAGTGCTCATTGTACATGGTTAAATACAGTATCTCAGGCCAATTCTTCCACAAGGACCTGGATCCCAGCTCCTAATGTCTTCTCAGGAACCTGAAAGTGCAGATTATTCCCTGTCTCTTTTAGTCAACCTCTCACTCTTAACTAGATCCTTCCCATTACCTCTTACATGAACTCAAATATCTCCCGTTAAAAAAACAGAACCTTTTCCTCAGGACTTATACTACCAAGCATGAGAACTTACTACAAAGTTGCAAGATAGAATAGAATAGGGTTCAGAAACAGACCCCACACATATGCAGTCACCTGGTTAATGACAGAGGTGTCACTACAATTAAGAGGAGATAGATGGTCTTTTTGATAACTGGTGCTGGGCCAACTGAAAATCCATATGGGAAAAAAACTTTATCTCTACACCTTATGCCCACATACAGAAATTAATTTGAAGTGAATTTAATGGGCCTAACTGTGAAAGGTAAAGCAATTAATTTTCAGAACAGTATCTTATAGAAAAAAATAGAGAACATCTTTATAATCTTGGAGTAAGGGAAGACTTCTTAAAGCTTAACCACAAAAAATTTAACAATAAAAGATTTTACACTAAACTTAACCACAAAAAAGAGACTGATACATTGGACTGCATAGAAACTGATAGCTTCTGGTTATTGAAAGATGCCATTAACAGAATAAGAAGGCAAGCCACAGACTGGGAGAAAATACAGTTGACCCTTGAACAAAGCCGAGTTGAACTGCTTGGATCCACATACATAGATTTTTTTTCAATGGGAGCTCAACCCCACCTTGTTCAAGGGTCAACTGGTGGTTGGAAATCCAAGTGTAGAGGGCTGATTGTAGTTTTATGTTTTTCAACTGAACAGGCTGTTGGGGCCCCTAACCCTTGAATTGTTCAAGGGTCCACTATTCTATATGTGCGATGTCAGGAAAAACACATACACACACACACACTTCAAAACAAAGACAACAAAGGCAGGCAACCCCCTTTTTAAAATTGGCAAAAGACTTAAACAGGTACTCCAGAAAAGAATACGGTATATTCAAAGGGCCAATAAACATGAAAAGTAATCCTGTTTATTGATTACTTTTATAATAACATCACTAGTAATCAGGAAAGTGCAATAAAACCACAATGAGATGCCAGAAAATATCCACCAGAAATGCCAAAATTAAGGGAACAGCCATTGCTTGATATTAGCAAGAATATGAAGCCACTGGAATTCTCACCTATTGCAAGAAGGAGTATAAATTAGAGCAACCACTTTAGAAAACTGGCAGTATCTACTAAACCATATAACCTATACCCTGGCAATTCGACTTCTTGCTAAATATCCAGTAAAAATGACTTCACATATCCTCCAAAAAGACATGGACAAGAATGTTCATCAGATTTTTTGGTATTAGTCAAAACTGAAAACAACTTGTGTCTATTAATAGTAGAATGGATAAACTGTGGCATAGTCATACAATAGAATACTATACAGCAATAAAAAACCCTCTTGCTACATGTGACAACATGGAAAAATTTCACATACATAACGCTGAGCGCATGCACGCGCGCGCGCGCACACACACACACACACACACACACAGTGATTCTAAATATTTATATGAGGTTCAAAAACAAGCAGAACTAGTGAAATAAGCCAGACAGAAAAAACAAAAAACTGTATGACTTCACTTATATGTGGAATATAAAACTGAAAGCAACAAAGAAAACAAACAAACAAACAAACAAATAACCCATGGACACAATCAATAGTTTAATGTTTATTTGGGGAGGAGAGGGTTAGGGAGGGGAGAAAGGGGAGGGGGTGGGAGAGGAGGGAGGGGAAGCTAAATATAAGGTGATGGAAAGAGAAGTCACACTGGGTGGTGAACTTATTATACAACAAGTTGACAATGCACTGTAGAATTGTATGCCTGAAACCTATGTAATCCTTGCTAACAGATGTCACCCCAATAAGTCTAACAATAATAAATAAAAATAAATAAAACAAGCAGAGCAAATCATTGCTTTTAGAAGCTAGGATGGGATTACTTTCAGGGATAGTAATGACTGGGAGAAGTCACAAGGGGGGATTTCTGGAAATCTTTTGCACCTCGGTCTGGGTGGTCGTTAAATGGATGAACACATCTTCAAAAAGTAATTGAGCTACATGCTTAAGAGTTGTGCATCTCAGTATATGAAAATTATACCTTAAAATAAAATGAAATACCTTCCCCAATTTCATACTCCCTTTGGCCACTGCATCTTTCTCTCCTGTATTTCGTGGCCACAGTTGTCAAAAGATTTAACTGTATGTGCTTCTTCTGTTTCCCCATAGCCCATGCATGCCTCAATCCATTCTCAACTGGCTTCCCCACCTCCTGCAACCCACCACACAGTCTTCCCTAAGGTCTCCCAACGACCGCAGTGTCACAAATCTAGGAGACATCTGTCTTCATCTTGCTTGACCTCTCTCAGAATCACTAAATACTGTTGACTACGTCTCCCATTTTAAGACATTATATATCCAAGCTGTCATTATGGTAGTGAGGAGAGACACGTGGCCCTTGAACCCCTGAAAGGTAGCAAGAATGACTGAGGCATTGAACTTTTTTTTTGCTACTTTTTAACAGCTTCTCAGGCAATTTTGTAATGTGCAGCCGGAGTTGAGATTTCCTGTCCTTGTCACCCACCGAGGTACCTTCATGCAGACCCGTGACTGTCATTGCCAAACTATGCTCCAATTTACAAAAGTAGCCTAGTCTCTCCATTAAATCTGAACCATATATCTGATACTCAACTCAGGACTGTCCTTTCTATACCCTGTCCCCCCTCAGTGCTCTCCACTGCAGCTCACAGCCTCGCCAGAACCCCAACAGCGCATCCAACACCATCATATTTCAGCACTTTCTCACGTTTTCTCAGAAGCATCTCTTTAGTTTGCTTATTTCCCTCCCTCTTACCTGCATTATAGTTCAAAGCACTGCTTGGAAACTGCAATTGCCTCCTAGCTGGTCCCTCTTCTCCCACTCATGCCCCTGACAATCTTGAAAAGGGAGGTAGGATGTCTGTCCCCCCACCCCAAATCTGCTCAGAACCTTTGTTCTGAGTTCCTTTGCATACTGGCAGACAGCCCTGCATCACCCAGCCCCAGCTGACCTCTTCCACCTCATCTTCCTACCATAACACTTCCCTCCCTCTATCAATTCCCATCCCCCTGGCTTCTTTAAGTCCCTCGTGCTCAGCCCAGGGCTAGGCCTTTGTACTCGTGCTTCCCTCTCTGTGGAGCATGCTTGCCTTTTCTCTTGGCCTCGCCATCCTTCAGGTCTCAGACCCATATCACTTCCTCAGGGAAGCTTTCCTGCCCAGGTCATGCCCCCCTATCATGTGCCATCACAGTACCACACAACTCTCATTTGTAGCATTTCTAACATTCATTTATTTATATATTACATATTTAGTTGTGAGATTATTTTATTACTTTCTTGCCTGCACTCAGTCTTGCTTGTGAACCTGTAAGGCCCACGGAGGCAGCCATGGCACCTGCTTTTTTCTTGGCTGCTGTATCCTTGCATCTATCTGTGTGCAATAAATATCTATTGCCAAAATGATTGAATGAAAAGTTCAATTTAAGCTCAGGACTAGCTTCAGGGATGAAACCAAGGACAGGACCAAGGTCAGGGCTGGGATCATGGATACATCTGGGACTCGAAGTTGGTTAGACACAGCAGCTGGGTCAGAGAGCAGGCCAGGCGTGGATCCTGGCAGGGCCAGTGGTACAAGCACTTTGGGAAACTTTGGCAGAATCTACTAAAGTTATATGCAAATCCTATGCCTGACACTTCAATTCCTACACATATACCCACTGCGGCAGCACTCAGACTGGGAACTACCCAAATGTCCCCTATCCATAGGCCGGATCGAAGAAAGCGGTTTATTCACACGGAGGGATGAAGTAAAGCAGCGAGACCACCACAGCTGTACGCGATAACGTGGACAGTCTCACCAAGCTGGGGGCCGGCAACAGCAGCCAGACACAAAAGAGAACATGGAAGTTTGAGGAGAGACAACGTTAATCTATAGTGTGACAAGTCAGAAGTGTGGTGCTCTTGGGGGGACAGTGACCAGAGGAGCATGGTGGAGAAATTCTGGGGTGCTAAGAACATCCTGCTTCTTGATCTGGGTGCTGGTGACTTAGTTGTGTTTGTGGCATTCATTGAGGTGAGGATTGGGGAATATAAGCAGAGAAGGGTTCGAGAGGAAAGATCGTGGGGTGCTCAGGGTGAGCCAGGAGGGGGGCTCTGGTGAACACAGCAGTATGGAGGGGTGGCCCAGAGTTCAGGTTAGGAGAGGTGTCACTGCGCCTGGCTCTTTCAGACCAGAGAGGCTGGAGAGAGGAGGAGGGCAGGGTGGAAATGCTGACTGGAGAGGAGGGAAGGGGGTGGTGACCACATAGTCCCTGAAACACACACGCATTTCCTGGCTTCCTATTCTTCAGCTTCTCCTCTGGGTCTGAGAAAAAGGAGGTTTCAGGGTGACTGGCCATTCCACCTGGCCACCAGCCCACAAAAGATAAAAAGGGGGGCTGGGCAGCAGGGATGGAGTGTTTCCACAAGGAGAGGCACCCTGCTGAACAAGGCCGGGGCAGAGAGGCCTGGCATGCAGAGAGCTGGCTTCTCTCAGCTTGGGGTGCAGCCTTGGGTATGAGGTGGGGTCCTGCCACCCTGTGTCTAAGGGCACGCAAATCACTGGGTGCATGCACCCACAAATACAAATATAGCACGCTTGGACACATACACACATATCCATTCAAACAAGCTTTCGTCTTTGCAAATGCAAGCGCACGCACACACGCACGCACACGCACACACACACACACGCATGCACACACGCACACGCACGCACGCATGCCGTGCACACACACACACACACACACACGCACACGCACGCATGCACGCCGCGCGCACACACACGCACACACACGCACACACGCACGCGCACGCACGCACGCCGCGCGCACACACACGCACACACACGCACACACGCACACGCACACGCGCACACGCACACACAATCTCTCATGTTCTTCCACAGCCAAGCTTCAGTGGTACCTAAGAAAGCCGATTTCTCATTGGCTCCAAGATTCAAGGAACTCAGCTGGGTGAGGGGAACCAAACAGGAGGCCCTTCTTCACGGGAAACAGGGTGCCCCACGCCCCTGGAGAGTTAGTTGTCCAGCACCGCTCCCCGCACAACCGGATCCCAGGTCTTTCCCCGTGTGGTGGGGGGAGGGGTATGGTCTGTGTGGCAGGAGAGATACTGGAAAGCAGCAAGGCTGGTCTGAGAGCAGAGGAGTGGCCCCCACAGGCCATAGCCCCAGAGCCTCTCTCCCCATCCCCCACCAGTTCCGTACCTCCAACTCTTGGAATAACCCCCCCCGCCTTGTCTCAGCATTAGGAAAGCAAGGAACTTGGGTTTTCCCCTCATCATCCTCCCTCCCACAGTGTCTTGGGGGCCTTTCTGCAGTGGGCAGGGGGGACGTGGCCTCACCCTCTTGGCCTCCTCCCCTTGGCTGGAGGGTTGGCAGGGCTGGGACATCCTCCCAAGCTGTGACTCAGCTTGCTGGGTATTCATGTTGGGGCCAACTTTGACACTTCACTCATCAAGGACTGTAGGTCCCAAGAGGTGGAGAGAGGAGCTGGATTCCATGGGGGATATTCCAGGAGAGATGTCCCCAGGCCTCCCCCTGCCTCTCCTGTCACATGAAGGGTGAAGACAGGATTCCAGGAGTGTGAGAGCAAGGAGGAAGATGAGGACGATCCAGATATTGGGGTGGAACCAGGTGGCAAAGAGAGGCCAGGCAGGGCTCCCTCATTTGGGGGAGCTAACAGGCCAGGGGAATGAAAACTATGAGAGACAGGATTTCCTAAACCCCGGGAGGCAGTGGGAGACAGGAAGGCAGGTTTCGGTCCTGCACTGAGTGACCAGAACTCAAAGGCAAGGAAGTTTGAGGAACTGAGGTGCTGGGTCCCCAGGAATTTGAGGGCTGGCCGGGAAAGAGGAGAGGAGGCTGGGCATCTGGGAAGCGGGCGGGGACTGGAAGCGGACAGGCGGCAGCTGTGTGTTTCCGAGTTGCTTCCCAGTAGTTCCTTTCAGTTCATTTCCAGTTGTTTCCAAGCCATGAAATTCTTTCCAGGCGAGATAAGGGGCCCGCCCGCCCCACCCGGGGTGTGTCACGTGTATGGAGGGGGGGGTCAGACAGACAGAAGCAGGGGGAGCCTGGAAGCGGGCTAGATAGATTGAAGATGGAGCCCCTGGAGGCATCTCTCAGAGATCCCAGCCCTGATGAACCGTGAGTCATGGGTGCAGAGCTCTCGGCCAAGAACAAGTTTAAGGATTCTTTCTGAAGGCTCTGTGCCCTTCTCAGAGCCAGGAGTCTGCATTCTGTTCCATGTCAGCGAGACCCCCAGCCCCCTCTCTCAGGCCCTGCAATCCCCGTACTGTCACCTGGGCAGTCCCCATCTGGATGCCCAAAGCAGCTCCCTCTGCCCCCTTCCGGAGCTCTGGCTCAGCTGCGTCAGCCACGGCACCTGGAGTTCCATCAGTACTTTCCCCCTGAGGTTCGGCTGGCCACCAAGGCAACCTAGCCCCCACTTTCCCCCAGCCCCACCTCCACCCTGGTGCCACCAAGTACAGCCCAAACCCCGCCCTCCACCCGCGCACCGGCCTCCTCTGAGCGACACCTCCATAGGCAGTCCCGTCCCCAGCGCATGGTTCTATTTCCTCTGCCCCAACCGAAGTCCCCGTTCTGGGGGCTCTCCTGAGCGGGATCCTGCCAACCTGCGCCTGGGGTGTAGGGACAGGACAGACGCCTCCGCCTCGCCCGACTCTTGTCTGTTCCTTACCTGGGCAATGAGCGGCTGCAGTGCCTCTGCACCTGTTCTGTCCCCAACCGCAGGTGGGGGGCCGCAGGGCAGGGCAGGAAGGATCCCTTGGCAGCCTGGAGCTCCCTGGGTGTCTCCTGCTTGTTCCCTGCAGCAGGGACTCACTGAGCAGTGCGCGACCGTCGATAGGAGCAGCCAGCGACAGTGAGAAGGAGGGAGCCTGCAGCGAGCAGGGGAGGAGAAGGGGAGGGCCGGCATGAGGTCAGGGAGGGGAGCTGAGATAGGGCAGGTCCTCCTACCCCTCCCACCCCCTCCAGGCCCTCCCAAGGCATCATCCCATACCTCCCCTCTGCTCCCGCCACCACCCCCGACCCCATCTCTGTCTGGGATCACAGAGCCCCTCAATACCCTCATCTCACCCGCCCCATCCCTGGTCCTACATCCCACGTCCTTCCCCGTCTCACATTTACTCCTCTCCCCACCCTGATTTTTGCCCAACTTGACACTCTCCCCTCCCCGGCGCCATCTCTCCTTTCCCGCCACCATCTCCCCACCTGTTGCTCCTGCTCTCAGATCCGTTTTTTTTGTTTTTTTTTCCCTCTCTAGCAACACCCCTCCCGCGGCCAGCCCGCTCTCCTCCCTCGCGCTCCCCGCCCACCTCTTCCCAGCTGCCGCACCGCTCCAGCGGGGGTCTTGCCCTGTCTGTCCAGCGCCCAGCACCGCTCCTCTGTCCTCCACCGATTCCCTCCCGGCGGGGCGGGGCGGGGAGAAACCTCCTTGCCCCGCCCCCCCGCCCCCCTGTCCCACCTAGGCCGTCCCGGGGTCCCCGGCCCTGCGCTTGCCCTGCCCTGTCTGTTCTGCTCAGCCCACCTCCTCTTCTCAGCCCGGGACCCGCCCTCCTTCTATTCTCCCACCTCAGCAAATTCCTAGAGAAATGGCAGATGGGGCTTGGGCACTGGCTGGCCAACGGCTTGGCCCGACACCAGGACATATAGGACTTGGGAAGGCACTTGGGGTTCCGGGGAGCCTGGAAATTAGAAGGAAAGTTTAGTGATGAAGAAAGAGGCAGGAGGTGGAAGGTATGGGGGGGCGCAAATGACAGGGCGAACTTGTGGAAGCGGAAGGGGGCTCACGTCGGAGGCTCCAGGGGTAAGGGAGACTTGGGGGCTCGAGGAAAAGGGCACTTTAGTCTCAGGCAGAGGTAGGAAGACACACCGACATAAAGCTGCTGCTTCTCTGGCCTTGTTCACCCACGAGCTGGCTGCGCTGACAAGGGCTGAAAAGGAGACTCTTGACACAGAGGAGAAACAGCCAGGCTGAGGGACACGCCACGCCAGGCTGCACACTGAGAACCCAGTTCTGGCTACCCCTCTACAGATGCAGCGCTGAGGAGTGGCTCGGCCCAGCTACACGTGAAAGGGACTTGCAGGAGCCTGTATGGGCCTGAGTCTGCCACTTGGGTCGGGGCGCAGGTGTCTGCCCTCCAAGTCAGCTCCTCCTGCTTGCAGGTGTGTGGTGCTGCTGGGTCAGGGCACACTGGGCCAGCAGGTGGCTGTGCCAGATGCCCAGTTAGCTCCCTGTGGCTGAAGACAAGGCTCTTGCGTGGGTGTCTGTCCCTGTGTGTCCGTGTGTCTGTGTGTGTGGCTGTTTTTTCCTGGCTTTGATGGAGATGAAGTCAGAATCTTGGATGGAGATATACTCAGCTTCCTTCCTCTGCTTTGGCCAGAGGCCCCCAGAGCCTGGAGTAGGTGGAAGCTTCCCTGAGACCGCTGAGTGGGGGTGGGGGAAGGGGATGACGCGTGAGGGTCTGAAACTGTGTGACCCAGGGAGAGCAGGCTGAAGAGGAGGGGTTTTCTTTTTTTTCTTTTTTGGTTCTGTGCCCATATCTTGGTTTTATTATTTAGGAAGTATGGCCACCATGAGTATAGTTGGCCCAGAGAATGACCAGAAGACCCTGGAGAGAAGGAGGAGCTAGCGGGACGGCCCTGGGGTGCTCTGGAAAAAGGCCACCGCAGGGACAAGCAGGTAGCCAGAGTCTGAGAAGAGTGTGGGACTCCAGACATTGACAAACATACAAGGCGTTTGAGGAAGCCACCAGAAGCCTGACAGGCAATTCCAGGTTCTGAGGTAATCGTGGTCTAAAGTCTGATTCCCCTGGATTTTAAACCAGGGAATCACTACGTGAAAGCCCCCGGATGTCAGGCTTTCACGTCTCTCAGGAGCTTCCATCTCACGTTTGCATCTCATCAGAAAAGCATCAGGCCTTGGGCAGAGCTGGTGCCTGATACATGCTTGTCAGCACTGGACTGTGAAAGGACTGGGAGAGCAGGATGGGGAGAGTGTCAGGTAGGGAGCCCCAGACATCAAGGCGGGGAAGCCTAGCGGTTAGAGCGCAGTCGCCTGCACTGAGGTGTCGCAGGTGACAGACAGAAAGGTTGGGGTGCTGTCGAGAACTATCTACGTGCTGTGACTGTTCTCTGAATCCTCAGTTCAGGTGTCTTCAGGTCAGGCTCCCATCCTTGAAAGAACCTCCAAGTTCCTGTCCTGACCTCAAGAGGACAAGGAATAAAAGGCGTAGAAAGGGAGGAAAGGGAAAGACAAGAAGGGAAGGAAGACAAGGAAGAGTAAGGGCAATTAAGGGCAAGGGCCGGAAGGATGCGGAGAGGGCAAGGAAGACAGGCCAGGAGCTGGGATCCAAGGAGGCGCTCCCGAGGGGAAGGCCAGCGCACATTTGTACGGGGCTTCCTTTCCTACACAGCACAGGCGCTTTGCTCATCACTTTGCGGCTGAGGCAACGGAGGCTCAGAGACGTTTAGTGACACGTCCAAGGGACTTTGCTGGTGGTGGTGAAGGTGGGCCTCAACCCAGGTTTTCTGGTTCCAAAGCCTCTATTCCTCCCCTCCCTGAAAAGATTGAAGACTCGGGCAGAAACACATGAAGGGGCTTCTGGAAGGACTTGAGGAGGGGGGGGGGGGAACATTTCTGAAGCTTCCTTCTGCATCCAGTTATTACCAGATTTGGTTAGGAGAAAATTGCCAAGTAATGGGGGACAACATTTCACCATTGAGGTTCAAGGTGGGGAGATGGTGAGGAAGGGGAACTTGGAGAGAAAAGACTGGGCCTGAGATGAATGATGGGAGAGAACTAGGAGGCTCGGGCTGCAAGGGGGCAACAGGAACCACAGGAAGAAAAGGTTTGGACCCTTAGAATTTCCTTTGTCTGGAGACATGGGTGTGGGGAGAAGGGAGGAGGGGAGGACATTTCTATCTCGTGACAAAAGAAGGCCACACAATTGTTTTGTTCTCTGCTCCGGGGCGGGTGGGCGCCTGTGTTTACCAGAGGGACCAGGGTCGCTGTGGCAACCACACATCTGGGCCCCGGAATCCAGATGTGCCGTATCCAGAAGCCATAGCAGAACGATGAGGCAAACATTAGGCTCCCCAGTCCCGGCCCCCACAGCTGGGGAGAGCACAGAGGACTAGAGTGGGGAAGGGAAGGGAGAAGGGGGAGGAAGGAGAGGGCTGAAGTGGGGAGAGGAAGTTAGGGACAAGGGACGTGGACAGCAGTGGAAAGGGTAATGGGGGCAGGGTGACATGAAGAGGAAGAAGGCGAGCGAGCACAGGGTCAGCAGCAACAGGAGAAGACCAGGACGAAATGGAAGAGAGTGAAGCAGAGGGGGAGGAAGGTAAAAGCACCAAAGAAGCAAGATACAAAAAGAGGAACAGAGAATAATGGGTCAGGAGGTGATGACTCTTGGTGGGGTAGAGGGCGAAGAAAGGCAGAAAGAAATCTGGAGGGAGACAATGGCTGCTGATAAAAGGAACAATAGGCAGGGTGTTGAGGACAGAAAGCAGAACAGAAACAGAGGGCCTGGGACAGGAAGGGCCAGCAGCAGGTGTAGGAACAGTGGCTGGCACCATGAGGTGGCCGTGGAGGGGCGCTGTGGTGGGAGGGCCCAGGGGTCCAGAGACTGCCCTGCCTCACCCCGCATGGCATGCCCACTCTCCATGCCTCTTACCCTCCCACCACCCTACTCCCTCAGCCAAGAGAGTCTTACTTCCAGTTCACACCCAAGGGCCAGCTGTCCCTTGCCACTCAGCCGGAGGAGCTGCCTGCCCCATCCTAGAGCCTCCAGTCTGAGATGCCAACATTTCAGCACTTTCTGAGCTTGGGGCAGGAAAGAGAGATGGGGCAATGAAACAGTGATGGAGCCACATGGGATAAAAGTGGACTGGAGAAAAAAGGACAATGCAAGTGGAGAAAGGAGTGAGGGATGAGGGAAAGGTGTGTCTACGGCAGACAGGCACTGTGAACATCATCTTTGATCCTCACACCAACCTTGAGAAGGGCAGGAGTAGCCCATTTTACAGACCAGGAACCGAAGGCTTAGAGTGTTTAAGTTACAGAGCAAGGACAGGCTAAGAAAAGCCTTCAGGTGATGTGCTTCCAACATCCTTGTTCTCCTGGCAATCACTACCTGGCTAGGCCAGATAAGGCCCCAGGGACCTCAGGACGGGAAGTGCTGGCTGAGGAGCCAGGGCTGCCCTCAGGAGGGGGGAGAGGCCTAGTTCCTGGGAGCCCTAGTTCCAGGTTGCCACAGTTACTCAGTTTGTTTTCACCCCAAACACAGAAATGGGGAGGGGGGAGCCTGGCTGGACACGTGAGGTCCTTCCTTCCCTCTCCTTCAGGCCTGGGCTTGTGGCCTAGGTGGCCCCTGTCCAGTCATCTGGGCGCCGAGCCCGGGCCCAGCCCACAGCCTCCAGCTGACCCAGGGCACTCCTGTGGGGTCGGGCCAGAGGCGCTGCTGGGCAGGCGCCGCTGACGGGGATCCCCACACTTTGTCCTGCTCCCCTTCCCCCTAATCAGAAAGTGCAGCCTCTTCTGCCAGACCCACTCTTGTCTTCTTCTTTCAGTGGGACCCTCAAGTGTCAGTCTTCCCCAGTTCAGGGCTGAGATGCTCCTCAACACCCTCTCCCTCCAAACACCCCCCTTCTCCACTGTGGCTCCTCCTTTCTGGCTCACAGCCCTCTGGCCCCAGCTTGGCTGTTTGTCCTGGAAAGAGACGGAGGGAGGAAGAATCTGCTAGAATGCAGGGGACCCAGGGAGGCTGCTCGCCCCGAAGGGCGTGGGGCCCCCTGTCCTTCCTGTTTACTCAGACACATTCCAGGGGTCTGTATCCTCCTGGCTGTCACACCATGGGACATCCCTACCCCATCCAATCCCTCCCACAGACATACCCCAGTGTTGCAGGGGAGGGTACAAGGGGATGACATGAGGTCTGTGATTCCCACACCCACCGCACCCCAGAGCCAGCTGTCTTCAGTGCTTAATTCTCTGATATAACCGCCCTAGAGAAGACACTTTCCCCCAGATTCCCTGTCACGAGCCAGGAAGGCAGCCACCATTCCTTTAACTCCCTCCAAGTTGTTTATTTAATAATTAAAAAAAAGATATGCACATACACAAATCTGGTCTCCCTCCACCACCTTTCCTTTACTCCCAGCAACAAGCCCTGAAATGTAAAAATGTCCCTTGTCCCGCCTGGGGACTCAATTCCCACCTCCACCCCCAAAACAGAGAAGCAAAAGAATCAAGAGACCACCCACCCCAAACATTACCCTCATTCAATACACTCAAAGAAAGAAGCAGGGGCTAAGGATCCAGAGAACTGAGAGGAGCCCTATACTCCAAAAAGGGGTGAGGAGAGAGGTGAACCCCCTGATCCCCAAATAAGTGCTTAACCCCCACACCCTGTCCTTCCTTCACCAACTGTCCAAGTCCAGGGATCAGGGAAATCAGAAACAGTCTCACTTGGTCCCCCCGCCCCTGCCCCCCATTCTCAGTGTGAGAGGCAGAGGTCAGGGGTGATTGAGGTAGAGGGGCCGAGGGGTGGCCTGGCGGGCCTGGCCGGCTGCGGAAGCTGGCAAGGGGCCCCCTGTGGCATTGCCCGGGGTCGAGGACGGCTGTTTTCGGAGAGAGGGGGGCACCGTGGAGGTCTTGATGTGAATCACCCTGGTGTCCATGACCTCACACTCGATCTGCATCATCTCCTCATAGTCCCCAGGGGCCCCCCGGCCTGACAGGGTCTCTGTGAGAATGGGGGGGCAGTTAAGGAAGAGAAGGGGGAGGCGAACAGAACAGGGGTCAGAAAAGCAGAGGCAGACAGGGAGGAAGGACAACGGCACAAGATAGGTCCACAGTGGGAATTAAACGAGAAGGCGGGGATGATGTTGGTGCGGGGAGAGGAAAGGGGTAGGAAAAGAAAATGACATGAGTGTGAGGTCAGAGGAGGGGACATCGAGAGGGAAAGGAGGTGAGAGCCTGGCAGGTTCCCAGCCCCCCGCCCCCACCTTTTGCTGGGCACCTACGCAGGCACCTTCACAAAGGAAGGGCCCACCCGGTCATTCTCCCATTAGTGTCTCCTGCATTTTGTTCTTCTCTTCACCCCTTTCCTGCTTCTGCTCACCCAGGACTCTACCTAGCATCTCTCTAGAATGCCCCATCCCTTCTCCACTTCCCCTCCTCAGCCCATCATGCTGACGTCCCTATCGGAAAGTCCCCCTTTGTCAGTCTCAGGATCCCTCCCCACACCTGGTAGGGAAAGAATTACCATTGGGGGCCATGGCAGGCATCACCAGGGACATCTTGGGCCGAGAGGTCTTGTTGTGGCTGATGGCGGGGAGCAGCAAGTGGTCCTGGGAAGCAGAGGGGCCGGGTGGGGAGGGTGGGGGAAGACATGCTAGCAGGCTCCCGGCACTAAAGACAGACTGCTACAACACCCAGGGTGACGGGGATGGGGCGGGGGGGGGAGGAATGCACTCACCCTTCGGAAGGAGACAACGTAAAATGTGTCTTCCCGTCGGTCAATTGCATCCAGGAACTCCGGCTGTGACCGGTCTGGGTGGCGGTACAGCTGCAGTTGGCCCGCGGGATCCCTAGGCAGGTGGGGGGATGAGGTTCGGGAGGAGCGGAGCCCAGTGCCCAGTTCTCACTGGGGAAGCAGGGAGAAGATGAGAGGAGAGAGACAGGAGGTGCCCAGAGGAGGAGGGAGGTATAATGCCGACTGTGGCAATGGTGACAAGCACAGGACAACAGGACAGTTCCTGGGGACATAGCTCTGTAGAGTGGAACCTCACTTAACAAGGAAGCACACCCCTAACACCAGACTCACCTTTCTGGGGGTCCTGGGGGTTGGGTGGGGACTGTCTTGACCAGAGGTGACTTCTTCCGTAGCTGAGACTTCTGGAAGGAGAAGCATCTGAGGATGTGAAGAGGGTGAAGGGAAAAGGGAAAGAGCCAGACAACCCTGGGAGGCTGATGCCACCGCACGCCCCGCTATCTACTCCCTCAGTAATTCCTCAAACCTCCAGGACACTGAGCTCCCTAAACCCCAGGACACTGAGCCCTGTCTGCAAGTGGCCTTCCTCTTTCTGTTCTACAGAGAGAGCTATGACAAGTGAAATTGTGGTCAATTGACCAGACGCTTTGTCTGCCTGATGACAAGTTGCCACCTGCTTAGTAACAGTTACGTGACTAACTACAATTTTTTTTTCAATCCACGTTTGGCAAAATATAGGAGCAGTCATTATTTTATATAATACCTTCCTTAAAGCATTCAATGGTACCCCTACATCTGACGGCAGAGAAAGTCTGTGTTGCATAAAAACAACACTTGTAGTGACCATAGTGGCCTTCCTACCTGTCTCTCCTGGGCCCTCTGTGGGCCCTTCCGCCGGCCTCTCTGGTGACGCTGCACCCAGCCACTCAGCTCGTCAGCGAGCCTGAGGGAGAGAAGGGGACACCTCCATGCCAGGCCAAGGCTCCCATTTCCCTTGCCTGCACACAGGAGGGGCAGAGCAGGCGAGGAGAGCTGGGGCTCCAGCACACAGGGCGGCCAGATGCCTCAGAGTGACAGGGAAGGTGCCCCAGCCGTGAACCCCACACCTCAGGGACTCAGTTCGGTTGAAGTGCCGGCAGTCGGAGGAGAGGAAGAGCTGGTCCAGGTCCCTTAGCAGCAGCTCCTTGGCACCCCCAGAAAAGGCTGTCAGGTTCCTGGGGTGGGGCAGGAAGGAGGCAATGATGGCAGGCTGCCCGGAACGTCCCTCAACAGAGAAGGCAATGTGATGGCAAGAGTCACTCTGGGTCCCCTCCAAAAGAAAAGGTGAATTTGGGGGAGAAGACACACTCAGCACCCCCAGAAGAGAGAGGGCCCCAAGTTTCCTCACCTGAAACTTGGTTGGCCTTCGGGGCTGGGCTGGGGCTCCTCAGGGCCCTGGAGGGGCTCAACTCCATGAACCGGTAAGTGTGTTGAGTACTCGAGCAAGTGTCTCCGGGGTCGAAGCTCCTCTCCGCTCGTGCGAGGAGAGACAGAAGCCAAAGGAGGCTCACTGATACTGTGGGCAGGGAAGGACAGAGCACAAGAAAGAACTCCAGCTTTCCTGAGGGGCTGGTAAGAGCAAGGACTCTGCAGACACCAGTCTGTTCTACAGGACAGAATGTCCTCGTCTGTAAGATGGGCATGAGAATGGTCCCTACCCCACAGGGCCAGGAAACGGGAGAGAAGGAGGGTGCTTAACCAGGAGCCTAGAACTCAGGAAGCACTTACTAGTCTGTTTTTATCACCGTTATCACCATCACCTACCCGGGACCTACCATTTGTGAGAGAGAAGAAGGGACCGTGCCAGGGATACCACAGATGTCTGCATGTAAGTGGCTGCTCCAAAGCAGGAATCAGGGACTGTGAGGGTGAGCTCCACCCCGAAGGTTCTGGGGAAGCAAGGGGCGGGGTGGGGTGGGGGGGGGGGGGTGGGGGGTGGTGTCTCACCTGACAGGCCCAAAGTTGAAGGCAATGAAGAGAAGGAAGACCATGATGCAGACCACCTTCCTGTTCCCAGACCCCAACTTGAGCTCGCTGTTCTGAGGCACAGAGGGAGAGACGAGAGGGTGAGTCCGCCCAAGGAGCCGGTATGCCCCAGGTCTCCCAAGGACGCATGCGTCACCTCAGCCAGCAGGCCCTCTAGCCGCCGCCGGAGGGCAGCGTTCTCCCGGCGCAGCTGCTGGTTGTCGGCCAGCACGGCCTGCAGCCGGGCCTCCAGCCCCTGCAGGTACTCCTTCTTCTTCCTCCGGGACTGGCACGCGGACTCCCGGTTCTTGATCATCCGCTGCTGCCGTTTCAGCAGCTTTGCCTAGGCACCCCAGAGGGTCAAAAAGGGAGTGAAAGACGGTAGGAGAGGGGAACCGTGTCCCCAGCTCCAGGGCCTGATTACAGGACGCTCACAGGGGCCACTCGCTGCCTTCCTGACCTCACATCACCACACAGGCAGAGCAGTTTCTCCTCTCTCCTAAAACATTCCAGACTCTTCTCTCAACCACTCCCTGCTCCTGTTCCTCTGAGCTGAGAGAAGTTAGACTGTAGGAAGAACTTCCTCCATCCTAGTTTCCGAGAAACCTTGGTTCCTCTCCTTGGTGGGTGGTTTTGCTTCTTTTCAATTCTCCTTTTTAAGGCCAGAGTTTAACCTTGCTATAATTGAAGAGCAGTTTAACTGATTTTCCCCTAGGAAGTAGTTTCCCTGGGCTTTGATTTACCGAGACCACCCCCGTTTCTCCATCTGCAGTGATAATACAAATAAGGACCTAAAACTACATAAACGGGGTCCACTCGGACCTTCAGGATCCGCTTAAGGGTCTGCTTCCTCACCTGTTGTCCTCTGCTCATCCCAGTTCTCTCCCTGACAGCCTTGCCTCTTCCACTCCCATTACTAGCCCCACTTCTCCCC
This sequence comes from Lyroderma lyra, assembly GCA_004026885.1. Classification (NCBI taxonomy): domain Eukaryota; kingdom Metazoa; phylum Chordata; class Mammalia; order Chiroptera; family Megadermatidae; genus Lyroderma; species Lyroderma lyra. The sequence continues at coordinate 62,316 of PVJL010008445.1, forward strand.
TCCCCAACACTTACGTCCACTTCAGGTGGGCAGGAGTTCCCAGGCATAGGAGCAGGAACAATGCTCTTCCTCTCAGGCCGTGGAGCAGGGGGAGCCGGCGCCTCAGGCTGCATGCGAATAGCACCTTGGATAAGGACAACTGGGGACACTGGGGCAAGTGAGCAGGAGAAAGAGGTCAGAGAGCTGAGTCAGGTGGGGTCCTGTGCCCTCACCTAACCACCCCAGGGCCTCAGTGGCTGTGAGCTCCCCTAGAAGGTCAGTACAGCCCATCTCCTCTCCTTCTTCAGTACCTGGGGGTGGCTGGACAAGGGGCTGCAAAAGGACAGTGGTGCTGGGAGGCACGGCTCTGGGTGGCATTGGGACAGTGGTTATCACCACAGGTTTAGGCTGCAGTGGTGGCTTCCGAGCAGGCAGGGCTTTGCCTGGAGGAAGATGAAAAGAAGGAAGGAAGGACTATCAGGATGATATAGGCCTTTTGCCAGGGACCCGAGGTGTTAGGAGGCCCCCTTACCTGAGGAGCCATCAGGAGATGGACCCATGCTAATCTGGACAGCTCCAAGTGGGGGGCCTGGGACATCCTGCAGGAGACACCCCTGAGGGGATGGGGACTCTGTCTTTACTTCCAGGACCTCCTCTCCTATAAAAGGCTATTTGGGGCATTCCAGAAAAATTTGTGAGTCAGGAGAGTCGAGAAGGAGCTGAAGAAGAAAACGGGTCTCATACCTCTGGGAGTAAGAAGGAGCTCACCTTAGTGCCTGGAGGGAGGAAAGAACATGGGTGCTCACCTGGTTGGGGGACTCTGCTGAGAGCTGGGAAGCCTCCGAGTTGATGGAGGACGATGGAGAGACAGGTTCTATCTTGGTCTGGACATCTGTGGGGTGGTAGGATGAGACAAAAAGCTGGGTATCAGCCAGACACTGAAGGAGAAGAGGGTTATTAAGATGGAGAAATGGGAGACATGGTCATTGTCCTTGATCTTACAAATAAAACTATCGAGCTCTTAGGCAGGCATTCCAGAAGGCAGAGATGCCATGGGGTTGCCAACCTGCAGGCTCCTCTAACCTCTTCACCCAGCTCTGCCTTGCTCCTTTGTAGTTTTCACCACTGCCCAGTTTTCCTCAAGGCTATCCTTGCCCTTTCTTCCTCACAGATTTTGTCCATTCACAGAGAGGGGGCCCAAGCAGGAAGCGTCTGCGGCATTCCTATGCACCCATTCTCCTACCTGGCTGGACTTGCACCTCCTCCTGGCCCAATGTGATCACATGTCTCCATGCAGACAGCTGCCAGATCTGCACTTCTACCCTTGACTGCTCCCCTGTGCCCCAATCCTGACCCCCAACTTTCCTGCTAGTCCCTTCCATTCTCCTAAATCCAACTGGGCTCACTGCTCGTCCCTTCACACAATCTCCCTTCCTGCATCCGTCAGACTCCCAAGCACCAAAACACAAAGCCTCATGGCCTCTGCTATGAAATCTATCTAAAGACTTGTTGATTGTCCCATGTAGGTGAAATAAAAACCCATCCAAGGGCTAGATTCAGCCCCAAGGTTAACAGTCAGCCACTACCTCTGGTCCATGCCACTCATTTAACTTAATTCTATGATCGCCAATATTGCTGTTTTAAAATTTCAAATCAATTTATATATTTGTGTCCTTCAAAATGCAGCTCAGGAAACTCCTCCTCCGGGAGCATATCCCTGATCCAGCCCCCATCAGGTGAGCTGCCCTTCTTATGAGCTGTCATGGCACCCTGTGATGATCTCTATCCTAGAATTACCACATGGGTATTCACTGATACCTGTCTCCCCCCAACACACATTGCAGGATTCTCAGTGTGGTGGTCATGTTCTCAGTGTGGTGGTCATGTCTTCTTCAATTTTGCCTCCCCAGCACCCTGTCCACTATCTGGTATGGAGTAGGTACTCAGTAAATGTTTACTGAGTAAACACGTGAGGGTACCTAAAGTTGATAACACTTTTAAAACATATGCACAAATAATGTTAATTGTAGAATCTAGGAGTTGGTTATATAGTGTTCCAATCTTTCTATCTGTTAAAATTTTTTATAATAAAACATTGGGATGAATAAAATAACATATATAAATGTGCCCTAAACTGTCCCTAGTTTTTTAAAAAAATGCAAAGCAATAGGAAGTTAAATCATACAACAGTATACTGAGAACAAGAAAAAGAAAGAAAAATCATTCCCATCTTTTCAGTGCTGCCCTTACTGTGGTTTCCTGGAATCCTTCCTCCGACTCCTGGCCTGTCTCCTGGTTATCTGCCATTTACCATCCCCACCTCTTCCTTGTCCTGCTGCCAGCTCCCCACCCCACATGCACATGGGCTCGAACACACTTTCTACCTCCATAAAGCCTGGGGTGGGGGCAGGCTGTTATTGTTACCTGAGGGATTATCAGAGGTGGGGCCCACATTGATCTGGACGGTTTCAAATGGGGATGTTGGATCATCTCCTAGGAGGCAGAGTGGGGGTGCCACAGACTCTATCTTCACAACCAGCACCTCCCCTACACCAGGGGCCTGGGTGAGGGTAGGGGTGAAACAGGTGGCAGAAAAAAAGAAAACAAGGGAAATATTGAGAGTAAGGCCAAGAACAAAAGCTTTAGAGCTTGCAAACCACCAATTAAGTGACATTCTGGCTTGAATGCTCCTCAGCACCTCCCTAAGCTCTCTGGCCCCTGGTTCTCACATACTTTATTCCGGGGAGGGTTGATGAAGTCTCCTGATTTCAAATACTGCCTTAGAGTGGATAACTTGGGCAGGAACGGTTTCATAATTCCCAGCAGTTAACAACTCTCTTTTTCCCAGCCCCATCACAACTGCCACATATCTCTATATATTAAAAAGATTCCATTTCACCTCTAGAAACCAGAGTGGGGATGTAGCAAAGGAGAATGTTAAAGAAATGACAAAGGCAGGGAGGAAACCTCCCCCCCCCCCACGACTAATCGTACACAAATCAATTCTCAGCACCTATGGGTGATGGGAATGGAGCACAGTCCCTGCCACAGAGTGCAGGAGGAGGGAGATGGCTCTCTCACCTGGCTGGAGGGCTCTGTGGAAAGCTGCGATGATTCAGAGCTGAGAGAGGAGGAAGAACAGGGAGAGGATGGCTCAGACTTCACCTGAAGATCTGGAAGAAAAGGGGTTAGAAAAATAACCGGGAAGCAGCAGAGCCTGAGAAGAGTCCAAAGAGTAGCCAAGGACATGTGTGTGAGGAACCCCTCACAGGGGCAAGCGGGGAGGAAACGCATAAGGTGTTAAAGGAAAGAGGACTGCACAGGCACTCACGTGGAGGTGAGGACACAGGGAATTACATAGTTTCTGGAAAACAGTGGGAAGATGAGGGCTTCTGGAAGGATGAAGGAATCACAAACAATATCTTACCTGGGAAGATAGGCAGGGGGTCCCATGGGGGTTCAGGGGGGCTGACATCCATTCCCACATCCAGCATGCTGCTGCCAAACTGATTAAGAGAAGCAAGAGTGTGAGAAAGAAGGGCTGGCTCCAGACGATACATCCAGGTTCTGGGACCACTCCCACCCACCAAGGGTTAGAGACAGGCTACTCGGGGAGCCATACCGGGACATCCTGCTCCGGGCAACGGAAGAGCTGTGTCTGCTCCTCGGCCACTTCATCCAGGCCGGTGTACAAGGTGCAGTCTGTAAGAGGTGTGGAGTGTCAGGGGGGCTGTCCCGTGGCCCAGCCTACAGATCCACACACAGCCCTCGCTCCATCCCTTATTGGATCGGCTCGGCCAGACCCACCGCCCGCCCACTTGAAAAGTGATACAGCCAAAGAATTCCAGCCCCTCCTTCCCCGACCCCCGAAACAACGCGGTTTTTCTGGAGGGAGAGGTAGTCTCCCGCAACTGCCGAATCCCCCGAAAACACAACGGGCGCCCCTCGGCCTGCACTGCTCTCCTTCGAAAGGTGAATTCCGTATTTTCCCAGCCCTTCTCTTTGGGCCTCCGCTTCCTTCGTGCGTGCCTCAGGAACACAGTATGCCACAGCCCTCTCCCCTCCCCCAGGCCTCACTCCACACACCCCAGTCCTCTGGACTCAGTAAATTGTCGGTGAAAAAACGCGTGGGGTCCGCAATCTCGCTGAGGAGCATCAACTCCGCCATCTTTTCCCCCCGCCCCCCCAACCTTGAGACTATTCCCAAGGCCCGCCTCTCCCCATCATCAACTAATCAGTTGACTCTTTTAAAAAAGGGGGAGTCACAGGAGCTCTACGGACCAGTAAGAGGCCTGGGTGCTGAGCACATG
>PVJL010008446.1:0-65236 GCA_004026885.1 Lyroderma lyra
GGCAGGAGGTGGGAGAGGAAGGAGGAGGAATCAAATACATGGTGGTAGAAAGAGAACTGACTCTGGGTGATGAACACAAAATACAACACATAGACGATGCACTGTAGAATTGTACACCTGGAACCTATGTAACTTTTGCTAAGCAATGTCACCCCAATAGATTTAACAATAAAAGAAAAAAAGAAGTAACTCTGACAAAATCAAATATAATATACAGACTTCATTGTTGTATTACCTTACAATTAAAGAAAAAAGTTGCTTACATAGGATTAAATATTAATTGGAAAAGTAGGAGAAAAATTGCTCAGGGCTTAGATATAAAATTGTGCTAGGAACATTTATTCAGACCTACTACTCCATGCAAAACATAGTGCTATAAAAAAAATAATAAAAGTAGAAAAAGCACTCAAAAAAAAAAAAAAACCAAAACAAAAAACAAAAACAAAAAAAACATAGTGCTATAGAATAGGACTTCTGTTCGCTGAGTTAAGTGCAGGTTTTTCTTTTGTTTTTAAAGAACATCACCCCCTGAAGGGGACCAACAGGGAAACAGAGTAAAAAATTCTTGAAGTCACCAGCAACATCCCCACTAATACTCTGTATGCTTAAGTCTAACTGCTGTTTTCCCAATCACTGCTGAAAACAGACAATTGTTAAATGCCTCAGGCATTCTTTGTGAAGTACATTCATAAATCCACAGTTGTCAGTCTACAATTACTAAGACTAAGGGTGAGTAAGACTTAAAACAGGGAATTTTAAATGTCTTGGCTACATGATCATGTTTAAGATTCTAAAATCATGACTTGAAATAAAATGAGTCTGTTCACACCCCTGGCTCTAACAACTGTGTATATATTGAATGGCATGGAAATAATATTTTTCTGGTACTTGACCATTTTCAATTGCTCATCGCTGTGACCAGCAGAACAGGGTAACAGCTTCCTCTCGGCAAACTTCTAAAATTGTGGCAATGAAAATAAAGCTCGGAGAACCTGCAATGAACAGAGCAGGCACATGCTTTGGGCACTGTATCACCCAGTGGTTTGCTCCATAAAAAGGGGATAGTGTTAGCTCATGACAAAGAAGAGAAAATTGGTGCTATACCCCATAGTTAATGTGACAACATGCAGTTAATGAGCACTTAATGATCCCCAGTCTGCTCATTTTTGTCACCCATTTGAGAATGTCACTTGTTTTATACTTAGTCCTATGGTGTAGGATTAGCTTCGTGCTAAAGCGAATTAGTCAAGGTTTTTAAAAAATCAGAACAAAAGTGCTAGAAAATGTGTACAGAGACGCAGAGACTGAACGTGTATACATGAGTTCAGATAATGTATAATTAACTTAAAAGAAATTTTGGTTGAACATGTGAACTGGCAGTAAAATTTTTTACATTTGGTAAGATCTTCACCTTAACATGGTACATATTTTTTAACCTGAAATCATTCTTGGAGAATTATCAAAGGTCCTGTCAGATAAATTGCTACTCTTTGGGCACAGAAAAAACATCACTTTTGAAATGAAATTAAGGAGTTCTAGTTCATAACATGAAGATCACATCATGTATTTATTTGTTACAAATACACACACACACACACACACACACACACACACACACTAGTATACATGTACATATACATATATGAAGGCTATCTGGAAAAAATCCAGCTATAAATATATACATATCCATACATATTATTTTCTTTTTTAACCCCATTTCTCCATTTGTTTTACTTCCACTCTGCCACATTTCCTTATATCAGTTCTCCTTTCTGTTCTTTATTTAAGTAAGTGCATTCTAGAATTCCGAGATCCCAGAAAAGAGGCAGATTTGTCCGTTTTTTTAAAATGTAAAGATCTCTTTCTGACCTTCTAATGTTCTACAGGTAAGATCAACTTTGCAAAGAAGTTCATTCTGACTGCTGTTAAATCTTGCAATGAATGAGTAAAAACCATTTTTCTCATTTGTTGGCTTTCATAAGAAAACGCCCACAGCCTTGAAACCATCACTGGGCCTGCTGCTTCCTTTCACGCTGAGATTACACGTCCTTAGCACCCATTCACAAAGTTTACGCTTCCTTGTAAGTAAGAATTCATGTTTCTTAAAATAATTCAGAATAAATAAAAGCCTACAAGCTTTAGAACTAGAAGAAATGGTGCAAGTGAAATGATTATATTTTGACTGATACATGTTCAGAATAGCCTAACTGTTCAGCTGTCTTTAATGGGCTTTGAGGTGACCACTGCAGAAATTCCACAGGCGATCTGCAGTTCACAGAACCAACCATAGAGGTCGACACAGTACGCAGCTCCTTAAAACCATTCCGGCACAAATTGTCTTATTGGCTCAGGTGGCTGTATGTGTTTTACCATTAGACAGTTCTTCCTTTGCTTAAAGTGTTACGTTATCGAGGGTACTATTTAATAATGAAATAGTTTTGGAAAGGATAACAGTAATTTACAAGCCACTGAAACCCACGAGTTAAATAATTCAGAAAATGGTTTCCCAAATGCAATAAAGGGTCGGCAAGTCTGAAGGCTTAGGACCAGGGTGGACCAGAAAAGCTGAATTGAAGTTTCTATGAGATGTACTCTGCTGGAGAAAGATCTAAATGCCGTTGCAATGGTTGTCTTGGAGGAAAGAAGGGCCGTCTCCCTAGAGACACCTTCCATGCAATTGCAGTAGTGTCTATAAGGCTTTCTTATATCTCTCCCTGTTTAATTGAGAATGTGGTGCATTTAAAATTCATATGAACGTGATATTCAAGGGTAATCTAAGGAAGCAAGGAGAGGCAGCTGAGACTATTGCAAGTGCAGCATCTGTTTCAATTTGAAAGTGAACATTTAGAATTCAGAATGTTCTAATTTTGTTATCTAGTATTTCTTGCAGGTGAATGGGCCAGACTTATAATTCCATTTTAATAGATCTCATGATTAATATCTACTCATAAAAGTTGCTTCATTGCATTAGTGTACCTGAAACTGGAATGCAGATTGTTCTGGAGTCTCCAGGTGGCCCAGCGGTTCAATGCAAAGTGTTTTGTGCAAAGAGATCTGCAAGAATAATTCTGACCTTTTAGTTTTGATTTCCTTTCTATTGATTTACACTAGGTACATTTAATTCCAAATCTTGGAGATGGCTGATGTGGTCATTCAATTGAGGCTTTGTAGTGAAGAAACCATTAAGAAAGTGGAGAGGGAAGACCATACAATTTCCACTGGGATGACAAATCAAGGGCTAATTTTATTCTGAGATCAAATTTGTGCCAAAACCTTAGCGGGTCACAGGCCAATGCTATCACTGAAGTATGAAGAACCTGACGTTTGGAGCATGAGTGGAAAGATGCACCCTCTGAGTCTCTATTCAGGCAGCACACAACTTGGGAAATGTAATTCTGCAGACAACAGGAAATGGAGCCTGGGTAACTGCTGCCTAAAATGCTGCCCTTATCTATTGCAAGTTGAACAACAACCAATGGTTCCATTTACCAGTCTCTTCAAGTTTTTATCTGAAAGAATTGAATGCAATTTTTAAAATTAATTTTGATCTTAAAAAAGAAGATGTCATTTCGTCAGATGGACACAAACCTAACAATGGCATAATAAACGCTGTGCTTCCCCCACAGTCGTTACCCTCACATGGAGAAAGGACATCGTAGGGATGGGAGACGGCATGGCCCTGGCTATGCTTACAGGTTCTTTCTTTGCAAAGGACCCATTTAAGTACTCAGTGGAGAGCCAGCTTCCAAGGGAAAGATAACCTTGACTTAGCATAATGATGCAAATATTGAAATTAATAAAAATCTAGACTACTATACAGATTTCTTTTCAGACTTGAAAGATTTCAAATTTTATTTCACTTTGAAGGGAATGAAACTTCATCAAAGTTTGGTCTTGTTATGTTTTCAGATGAATTTCTCTGTGGTACAAATTTCGTATCAGGATGCAGTGTCAAGGTCGGGGTTGCTTAGGTGCCCAGGTTCCCGGGAGGACCCATCAGGCCGTCCATGTCAAAAGCTGCTGGCTGGTGACCCCACTTGCTTTGGAGAAGCTTCAAGTGGTTGTGAAGGCTTTGTGGGGGGTGGCTCCCTGGGGACCTGGGACCCAAGGTCAGGTGATCCCACCGTCAGAGGGCCTGCCTCATCTCCAGGCTGGTAAGCACTCCTTGTTAGGGAGGCGGGCTTCCCTCTTTGGGTGTATGCAAGAAATGAAGGAAGGAAGGAAGAGAAGGCTCCTGGAAGAGAACCAGGGGGCAACGGAGCACTGAGCAGGGAGGAGACAGAGGAGGGAGCAATCAGGATTCCTTAGCTCATGGGCACAGTTGGCTGGGCTGCCATCATGGCAGAGTCCCCATGGTGTGGTGGTAATGAAGACACCTTCCCTATCACCACATTAACCTTGAATAATTCCCCTGATTAGGTGATTTGAAATAAAAACACTGCAGCTTCTGAGGAAATCTGCACATCTGACCCCACAGCCCTGGACCTGGGCTTGTACAGTATCCTTCCTTCCTTTCCCTGCTCACCTGCCTCCTCCTCTTCCTACACCATAGCTCCCTGCATCTCTTCTCAACCACTGACTGCAGCTGTGTACATGGAAGAGGCAGGGGGTGAAAAGATTAGGTGCCAGCCTGCCAGGTTTAAATCCTCTGCAACCTCAGGCAAGGACCTGGGCTCCGTGTGCCTTGGTTTCCCCATCTGTACAATGGGGTCACTGACACCTACACACTCGGTAGGTGTGCATTACATGAGTGTCAACTTGAGTGTTGTCATTGAGTAGTCAGGTGATGGGGAAAGTGGTGGGGTCAGAGGTCACAGTCACTTCCCCAGGTGCCATTGTTGGCAGCTCCAGGAGCAAGACTTGCTTGACCAAGGCCCCTCTGAGGCTTGGGACTGGCACTTCCCACTGGGTCAGGGTCTAGCTTTGCCATCTCCTCCATCTCTCCCCACACAATTCCTGACCCTAACCTGAGTGCAGGCTGGCTCTCTGGCCAGGCTTCAGTGAGCTGGTCCACTGAATGGTCCCCACCCTAACTCCAGGCCCACCTTGAGCAGGTTCCTTCAGATCACCAGACCAGGTGTTGGTGTCGAATTTCAGGCCCAGCTCCTGGTGCCAGCTGAGGCAGGACACCCTTTTGAAGGACTTTTATGAGATGTTCAGAGCTTTGGAAGAGCCGGCAGCCATTTACCCTCCAGCACCTCTCAGTCTCTGGAGAGATGATGTGCTCTACTTGTGTTGACTTCCCATTGGGGTAGACATTGTCACCTCCAGAGAGTATCTCAATGACTGTTGGGTATTTCGTAACCTCTCTACTCTTTCAAATTTAACTGAACACATCTCTTCTCCTATGTCCAGTCTGGTCACTCTTTTCTTGTCCTCATTTTTATTCTATCTTCTTGCCCACTAATTTCACTTCTGAAGATGGTTTAAGATTTTCTCTTCTGAAAACATGACCTAGAGTCCCCCTTATTGAGCCATTAAGTCCTGATAGTTGAACAAGGCCCACCTGGTTTCTTGTGAGAGTCTGAGAGAGAGAAAGTTAATGGACATTTCCAAGATGAAGTGTCCTTATTGGTGAGGCTAATAAGAATTTCTGAAATAACTTTTGTTATCATTTGGTTGAAAACAATGAATGGAGCAATGAGGTTGATGCCTTCTTTCAAAACACAAGTACTCATCTTGAATGCTTGATGGGTGTCGTGGCTCCAAGGACAAGTGCTATGGGGGTTGGTTCCGCTTTGAGGCCTCCAAAAGCTACTTGTTCTGAAAATGCTGCAACTTATAGTAAAAGTCAAAGTTCTATTTATCATTATTTACTGTCCCTGTGTGGTCAGGTCTGAATGCAAACACTCTCATGGCTTTATTAAGCTAACAGCTTTTCATGTGGGCTTAGCAAACTGTAGATGGCCTTCTTGTTTTATCAAAAGGATTATTTATTTATTTTTCATAGAAAGCATGTGTGAATAGAGCTGTCTTAATGAGCACATAATCTATTAGCCAGTAACTTGAATGTGTCATAAAGAAACTGTGCCCTCCAGAGTGGTAGTTCCCAACCCCATCAAAAACCAGCACCACCATTTTTATAACAAGCAGGTTATAACTTCATTTTGCTTAGAAGGAACGTAATTGCTAATATGACTACACCACATACCTGAAAAACAGTACATGCTTAATTTTAATATAGCAAGTTAATCCAAATAAACTGTAATAAAAGAAAATTAATTTTTAATAGCATCTATTTCAAAATGTAAATCCCTGGGCAAAATGAGGCAGACAAACTCTTGCACTCGCTTTAAATGAATCCATTTGAGTTTAAGAAAAGTAAAGCTATATTCAACTAACAGTTGTTAACACTCTGTTTGATATTAGAAATAAGGGCTAACCAGTATATTTGCATTTACACATACATACATACATAGACAGAAGACCCCTGGTAATACACGTTGATACACAGATGTATTCTACTGGTGTGTCAGATGAACCAACAGTGGTGGGATTTTCCTGTCATGGAGTGATTTTCCAAACTAGCTAGCTTGAGTGGACAAACTCTTAATAAAAATCTGAATAAAATAAAGTATTAACTTCCTTTGATTTATAAAGTCATTGCATAACTGAACAATTCAGTCGGTACTAAAACCGTACAACTAGTATTTTGTGTTTATAGAAAAAAACCCACAGAGTTGTGTTGGGTAAATATAATTAGGGTGTTATCCCAGCAGTTATTCTGAATGAAAGCAGAGGCCCCACTGTCACCCTGGAAGAGGCTCATCTCCCTGGAGCAGGAGACCCTAAGCTGTTACTCATTAACACTCATTACTTCCCATCCACAATATTTCTTAAGGTGTGTGGGTTTTTTGCTGTGGTTATTATAACATCTTGGAAAAATAATACCTTAAGACTTGAGCGACTCAGGATGCTTCATAGATGTGCAGGTGAAGCTTTTGAGGGACACTGGAGCAAAGTGGCCTTTCAGGCATTTGAGCAATAGATACCTTCCTGCTGCTTCTTGGGGACTCAGTGGTTGAGTCCAGCGCAGACCAAGGATCTTCGTCAGAAGGCCATCGGCCCAGTGGTTAGAAACCATCACGCGGTAGTCAGAGGCTCTTCTTGCAAAGCTCCTGGGCAGTGCAGCTGTCTGTAACATCTTAGAGCACCTCCCTCCTAGGGTTGTGGGGATTGAACAAGAGAATCTGAGTAAAGTGCTTAGTGTGGTCCTCGGTCCCTGGTAAGTGCTCGATGCACGTTACTCACAATCCTGTTTATTTCCCCTCAGTTGTTGGCAACATTATTCAATATACAAACTGTCTCCAGCAAGAGCCTGTTAGCAAAAACTCCTATTTTGTTCAAATCAAACAAGAGTGCACCACATCTCTGCAAACTGGGAGACATATAACCTTGAAGATGGACCTTTCATTGAGTTGAATGTCAGTGTACAAATGCTTGCTGTCTTCTGTTGAAAGGAACTCAGACTAGAGAGAAATGTTGCAACAGTTCAATGAAGCCCAAACTCCCATTCCAGACTTAGCTGAAGTTTTAATTTTACCAACAGACAGGAACTTGGAAAAGTAGCCAGTGCTATTTTCTCAAATCTGATTGTGGACTTGCCTCAGAGATGCTAACATCCATCTTGCCCTCCCTGTGTGCTATTCCTCCACCTGCTTGAGTCTGAGCTGGCCTGTGACTTCTTTCACCAAAGAATATGTCAGAAGTGATGCTCCTTGACGTTCAAGGCCAAGTCATGAGAAATGTCTTACTCTCACCTGGTCTCTTGGAAATGCCTATGCTGAGACTGCCATGCAGTGAGGAAGCCCAGGCTAGCCATGTGGATGTGTGTGGGGGGGGCTGGGAGAGAGTGGGGTCGGCGGGGGGTGGGGGGGAGAGAGAAAGAGAGAGAGAGAGAGAGAGAGAGAGAGAGAGAGAGAGAGAGAGAGAACGAGCAGTCCTTACAGTCCTTCCAGCTCAGGCCCAGGAAAGCAATGAAACAGCCTTTGGACAACTCCAGTATCAACTACCATCTGATTAAACTGTGAAGGGGATCCCAAGTGAGAACCCTCCAATTGAGCTCATCATTCCAAGGACCTTAGAGATAATAGTGATTGTTATTTTAAGCTATGAAGTTTGATATGGTTTGCCATGTAGCACTAGATAACTGAATGTAAGTTTTGTGATGAAGGCATAGCGTAAATACTATGACTGATTTGAGAAAATCCAGTGTTTGCAGAGGCTCATTCACCCGAATTAGGCAAGATGAACTCTACTCACACCAGAAGAACTATCACAGACAACCATTGAACCCACATAAAACCATGCACAACCCTGCAACCATAAACAACCATCAACGACTATGGCATCCATTCACAACCACCTCCAACCAGGTACAACAATTTACAAGTATCCACAACCAAAAACAAGCCAAGGGCCCTTCTCAGGTCCTGTGGCCACCCTCATGTACTGAGAAGGTTTGTAAAGTTTGGACATCAGTAGTTGTGTTCACCTCTGCCATCAGAACCACAGAACTTCTACCAAAGACCTCGATGTGCCTGCAGGAACTTCTGGTTGTGAATAGAGGCAGAGGAGGCAGGAGCAAGTACCACGAGAACAGGTGGGTTTCAGAAGCAAGGTCCACTCTTTTCTGCATAGGAACACCACATTTCTGTCACTTCCATTAAAGAAGAACGAACAGCTTGGCCAAGCTGGGGTCTTCTCCATGCCAATGTACCATGTGACTGACCACCCCAGAAGGGGCAAGGTGATATTCTGTCAAAGGGTCTAAATAATGTCTATTTACATAGCTTAAGAATTTAGGGTCTAGTTTTAACAGCAACAAAAAAATGCATCTAATTCCACAAAGTGATGAAAATTTGATAGTTCAGAATTTATTCCTTGTTTTCTGCCTGAATGGCAAATGGCAGGTGCTTAGATGGTTTTCCCGAATTACACCTTTTAGGTAAACAATTCAGACTCTTTAATACTCACAGTTCCTAAATTACTGAAACAGACAATATTCTGACTTTATTTTCAAGGTCCTTGAAGATCACCAGACTGAAGTTGCAATACATAAAATATGATTATAGTTGTTGTTTATTTTCCCTATTAAAGTAAATACTATGGTTCATTTCAGTGGAAATATTTCATGACCTCCTTCTGCTACAGCCAGAGAAAACAATATTGCAGATCTGCTCGTGTAAAATCTGAAGGTGCTGAATGTCTTGTTGGAATTTCATGCCATGGGTCTATGCAGAAAGGGATGACTACAAAAATGTTAACACTGCAATAAAAAAAATAAGGAATACATTTTTCTTTAACACCTGTAGTAAGAGATATTTGGGTACTGTAAGAGATAAAATACACCTATATAGGGGTGATTTATTTAAAAAATTTTAGATTTGTAACATTAGGAACCAGAGTGGTTCATGTTATACAATAATTATATTCGCTGGTGCTGTTTTTCATACTTCCATTTGAATAACAACTAAGGAATGCTTTTTACTATGTCAACACATTTTAAATAATGACATATTACCTTTACTTCTCCCATTTGATCTAAAGTTTCCTTTTGCTCAACATTGGTTTGTCAGTTATTTCTACATGCAACTTTTACTAAAATACACAGCAAATTCTGAAACAGCTTCTCAATACAGTTTAGCTGTCACTGATGTCATACTTCTGTCAGTAATGGCTGGCAAATGCAGAGGGTTTGTCTTGGCACCTTATTTTTATTTATAAATTCCACTTCATTATTGCAACAAGACACCACAGGTAGTGCATTTGTGTGGAATTACTGCCTCCCTTTCTGGTTAAAGTCTGTGAGCCTTTAGCCATGGCATGCATAATGCCCCCTGATGTGTTCAATAATCAGTAGGAAATGCACTGCATGCTGGGGCTTATGGCCTCCATATATTTAAAGTGATCATTTTAGGGGGGGAAAAGGACTATAATAAAGATTATGTGTAGGGGAAAAAACTCAAAAAAGATTTAACTATGAAATAATGTAATTGCCCATAGGGTCTTGAACTTTTTTAATATGCAGAAAAATTTAAGAAGTTATTGTATCTGGCTGCATGCACTCTCTCAGGAGATATTAAACACCAACTTGGAAAATGCATTTGGCTTGTTGCATTGGAGAGACCTAGGGCTAATTTCTTAAAAGGGTTAAGCTGGCATGTTCCGCATTAAATTACCACTGTCATTCAATTCATTAGAAGAGTTTATGGAGTTACAATATGTCTGTAATTTATAGCCTGCTTACTGACAAAGCTTAATGCTAACATATGCCTAATTTGCCAAGGTTATCTCAAGTTCCATTCATCTCCCCCACTAACAATACGCCTCTGATTCCATGCTTCATGGATGAGGTACATGTGGTTTCATATTTAGTGCTATCAATCACAGGGAATTGCCTCTAGCTCCTCGCCTCAGTGTTCAAAGTGATTTCTCTGCAGACTCTGATGAGTGATGAGAGGGCAGTTCAGCCAGTGGAGGGCGTCGAGCTGCAGAGTCCCCAAAGTAGGCTGACCAGATGTACCACTTTAAACAGGACAGAAAACAATGGTAACTTGCCAAGTTGTTTGTACAGTGCTACCAATGTAAGTACACGGTGGCAAAAGTTTGTGAATTTAATTGTCAGATTTTGGGTATGATGACAGCTCTGATGGGCAATCCAGAAAAAGTCTTCCAAAATTGCTTTGAAGGGTGGACAAGGTGCTGGGGTTGGTCCCTAGCTTCCCAAGAGGAGTACTTTGAAGGTGACTACAGTGATATTCAGCCAGGAGCACTTTTTCTAGGATGAGTTCACAAAATTTATTGTGCAACCTCACAGGTCAGCCTACTGACACCTTGAATTTAGCCCAGTGAGACTAGGCTGACCACAAGTATCATTTGAAATGGGACAGTACTGTTGTTTTCTGCCCTGTTTAAAACAGGAGTCTGGTCAGCTTACCCAAAGGGGACTGGCCAGCAGAGAGCTCTGGTCTTTTATGGCCTCATACCGCTGGCATCTTCGGAACCACCAAAGTGACTTGAGGAGGCCAGTATCATACACATGACACACTTGTGGCATTGCTTGGATGTCCTGGCACCACCAAGGCGTTTCTGCCTGGTACAGGATGGCACCTTGTTTCCAGATTGTAGACTGTACACATTTCACAACTCTTGGATATGAGAGAGGTGGACTCTCCTGGTACCATAAGATTTCCATATTCCTGTGTGTGGGGCTTTGTCTGTGCTGGCCTTCTGCTGCATGCAAGTCTTTCTGCTGGGGACAACTGACTTGAGCTCAACACTGGAATGTCCAGCTAAAACACCTTTGTCCTTCTGGCTGTGTTCTCCCTGGAGGAGCAATTTTGCCAGAATGTCTGCTTACCTTTTGGATTTCTTGGTGAGAAGTACCAATGCAACATGAGAAATACATAATGAATATGGTTGTTTAGTTCTTGCTGCGTGGAAGGAATACCAAACAGCATCACATACCTTCAAAGTCAATACTCCAGACAGAAACGAGTCTGCAATGTCAGTCCCAGAATGTGTTGGGACTTTCACCATCTACTGATGCCGTTGTGGCTGTGTCTGTGTGGCTCTGCGCATGCACCTCAAACACAGCAGGATGCCAGGCCTTCGGCCATGAGTTTGTGAACCTGCATTATCCAAATGCTGAATGTTTAAAGTATCGACTCAAGCCTGTGAGTGATGGGGGAGCAATCCAACAAACAGAAGAAAATTGTTCTAACAAGTTCCAGAACTACTGGGAGACACAGCTTGATTTAATGGAAAATGTAATTTTACAAGTATTTTCACCTTTTGTGAAGGAGACTAGCCACAACAGCCATGAAAGACAAGCTTACAGGGAAAAAACCTCTCAAGTGCAAGGACAGAGTGCACACTAGTAACGTGGTTGCAGCTCCCGTATCTGGGTGGGCTTTTCCTTCTCAGGGACAACGCTTAGTTTTTTCATAGCTCCTATTTCTAGAATTTTGTTTCTTTCTGTATTCTTTTATTAGACCCTTATTGATAGTTTAAAAAGCCAAAGCCTGATGTGGTTGCCAGGGGCTGGGGAGGAAATGGGAAGATGTTGTTCAAGAGGTACAGGGTTTCAGTTTTGCAGGATGAAAAATTTCTAGAATCCAGAGATTTGGTAAGTGACAATGTGTATATGATTAACACTACTGCACTGCACGTTTAAAAATGGTTAGGGTGGTAAATTTTAAGGTACTTTTTTTTTTTTACCACAATTAAAAAGCAAACATGAAGTTTGGATTATCAGATCACAGGATTGGGATTATGATGTCATTATGATGACCCTCTCCAGAAAACAAGTGGAACCGGTGGATTCCAGTGGACTGATGGATAGGAGACTCCTGGTTTGAAATTAAAAAGAAAATAACTTGGTTTTCTGTTTCATGCTGTATTAAGTGGTATTAATTGCTCAGTTTTGCATCCACCACTACTTAGTATTTTGCCTTAGAATTTCTCATGGAAGTCTTTTTCAGATGATGTTCCAAAGATGGTGTCTGCACAATCCATGAACAAATGCTGAAATCAATTGTTTTTATTAGTTTTTCTTTCTTCCTCCTTCCTTCCCTCTTTATCTCTCTCTTCCTCCCTCCCTCTCTCTCTCCCTCTCTGCCTCCCTCCTTCCCTCCCTCCCTCTCTTCCTTCCTTCCTTTCTGGTTTGAAATTAAATCAGTGGTCCCTTGTGTTCTGAGGAGCTAGTGTCAAATTTTTCCACGGGAAGGAAAAGCACATTTGTTGATGGCCTGATAGAAAAATCTAAGTCGGGAGATATGAGGGTATACATCATGAACAGATGGGAAAGACTTTTATGTATGCCTTTTTATTTGGAAGTTGGAGGCTTTTTAGATTTTTTTCTTTAATCCTTGGCTCAAGGGCCAGAGGCTCTTGATTTCTTCCCTGCGTTGAAGACATGGGCATGGAGAAGAGAACAGTGCTAAGATCCAGTTTGTGGGAAGAAGCTTTTTCAGTTCTGGTTTATTACATGGTTAATTAGGCAAGGTCACTGAGCTCCTTTTAGAGCCTGTCGAAAGAGGCATCAGTGGTATTTAACAAATTGGTTTATTATCTGTCACAATCCTGTATGTGAGGCCTACCCACCTGCAGCAGCCCGCTCTGGGTGAAGCACCCCGAAAGCTTCCAGAATCTTTTGGTACCCAGTACGTATCAGCACAGTCTGGTCTCTCTTCATCCCTAGAGACTTGAATTAGCATCAGAATCCTGAATACATGCAGGTGGTGGCACCTCATGCTTTCCTAACATGATACCGAAAAACAGTCTTCCATTTGCCCCTTCATTTGCTTAGGACGGTAGAGGGACATGTCTCATAGAACACTCTCTGATCTGTGATGAGACCTGGTTCAGGAATCTTGTCCCTGGAAAAAAGTAAGGAGAGGGGCATGCGTATCTTGTCTAAGTTCATGTTTTTGATGTCTGAGGATCTAAAAAAAAGAAATAAAAAGGAATGCATTGCAGGTGACTTCTATGGCAAAAAAAAGTCCCATTCTTTCTGAATCCTAAATTAGAGAAATTTTCAGGAAAGTGTATAAAATAAAAACGCACACTTACCAAGAAGGAAAACTATGACATGCTGAGTAGGAGAAAGAAACCCTTTAGAAAATTTACTTCTCTTAACCCAAGTACAAATTAAGTAACTAAGAGATTCTCTCTCAATAGACAGATTGATAGATGTAAGTCTAGGTATATGTAAGGATAGTGTATTAGTCAGGGTCCTCCAGAGAGACAATTGTGAGGATAAAGAGAGATACAAAGAAGGAGATTTATTATAAGGAGTTGGGTGACGTGACTAGGGAGGTCAAGGGGTCCCACGATCTGCTGTCTGCAAGCTGGCGATTCAGGGAAGCCAGGGGTTTGGCTCCAGTCCTAACCTGGAGGCCCGAGAAGCAGGGGCCAATGGTCTAAGTCCCGGTCTGAGTCCAAAGGTCTGAGAACCAGCAGCACTGATGTCAGAGGGCAGGAGAACACGGATGTCCCAGCTCCAGCTGAGAACAAATTTTCCCTCCCTCCATCTTCTTGAGGCCCATCTGCATTGGGGAGGTCGATCTTCTTTACTCAGTTTATCGATTTAAACGCTAATCTCTTCAGAGACAACCTCACAGCACATGTAGAATTAATGTTTCACCAATGATTTAATCAAGTTGACACATAAAATAAACCACCACAGGTACAGATATAGCTATTTATTGGTGTCTATCCTGCCCTCCCCAAGCACACACACAGGTGTTGGTAACAGCAGGGTACCCACTGCGTTGGGAACTATTTGGCCAGTGGGCATTACACCCACAATCACCACTTACTGAACACATTTGAAGAGCGAGGCACCGTGTTAGTTCCTTTACATGAATTATTTCTAATTTCCACAATAGTCCTACAAAAGGTTTTACAAATAAGGATGAAACTGAACTGCAAAGATGGGAAATTACTTGCCCAAGGTTCGTAGCTCTACTGTGGCATAGAAAGTGAGCCTCAAAGAGAGCCCCGCCCTGGGTCTCAGCGTGGTTGTGCTGCACGATGCCAGGGGTCTTTGGGCAGCTGTTCGCGCCTGCACACGGGTGCTGCCTGCATGTCAGCTCTGCTCTTTCTCCACCTGGCTTGTCCTCGCTGTGATACTGCTGGTGGGCAACGAAAGGGACGGCCCTCTTTAAGGCAAGCAGGTCTAAGGCTTTGGGTCCTGAAGGTGTGGGCATCTCGGGGTACATGGCTGAGGACGTGGGGTCCTGCCATCACCAGCTTCTTTTGGTGACCAGCAATTGGGATAAATGTGTGGTTGGTGAGTTCAAATGTTGCAGACACCAAGGAGCTTGGAATTTAGCCCACTGCTGGGGGAGCCATCAATTGCAGAAGCCCCTTGTGTCCCTGTGTCTGGGGGGGAGATTGCTCCTGAGTCCAGCATGTTAGCATGGACTGACTTGGAGGTCAGTTGGGAGGAACCTAGGTGAAGCCTGGGAGAAATCAGGAGGCCTAGCCGGGGAGGAATCGGTAGGATTTGAGAGAAATGGTTTAAAAAATGGAACCTACCATGGCAACTAAATCTGCAGAACCTAATAAAAGTTCTGGATAAGGGGACAAAGGGAAATGGCAGGGTAAACATGATTCTGAGGTGTCCACACTGAGTAACCAGAAGGTGAGCCGTGCTTTTTAGGAATCAGAAGACCAGAAGGACGGAGGAGTTCCTGAGAAAGGCAAGTGGTCCGAGGCACACCTGATAAGGTGTCCATTGGAAGGGCAAGATCTGGCAGGGCGTACAGCCCCTGGTGCCTGGCAGGTCTTTCCCGGGACACCCTGGAGGTTTGCGCATGTGCAGAGTGGGAAGGAGGGCGGGCGTGCAGGGCCATCCCGGTGGGAGCTCACTGGGTTTACTGCAGCCAGGCCGAAAGTCCGGAGGACAGCCCGGAAGGCCAGGGATGCTCAGTAAGGACCAGGGGAGAAACTCGCAGGTGGAGGAGGAGACGCAGCCAGGCCCTGGGCCATGTTGGACGGAGCTGACTTCTCAAACTGACAGCTGACTTCTCAGCCCTGATTCCAGGGCCTTTCTGAAGCTGTTTCTCGCGACATTGTGACCAAGCACTTGGGCTCTAACAAAGGAGGACACGTTTTCAGTTATGCGTATTTCTCAGGGCATCGGGGCTGAAAGCTAGAATTTCAGAACCAAAAGGATTTCTTTCACAAACAGTGTGGTGACGGTACACCTTTTTCTCTGGGACCATTTTATCCTTAAATGACATGGAGAACAGTGTGTCCCGTGTGCGAACCTGCGGAATGGGGCAAGGGAACGTTTTTCAGAAGATGGCATTTGAACGAAGAGGCAGGGACTTCAGAAACCTAGCACTGAGTGTGCTGAAGCCCAGAAGCTTCCAGAAGTCCCCTTTTGGTAGCCTAAGTTAGTTCAGGACCGCTTCCCAGTAGCAGATCACAACCCGTCTCCTGTGCGTGCCCCTTGAACCCAGCACTGAAAACAGCATTCGTCCTCGGCAAATGATGGTCGAACACCCCAGCCTTCCTGCAGAACAGCCCACACAACATCTTTCACTTCTGCTTGAGCAGAGAGAAATTCATTAAAAAGAAAAGAAGGGGGAAAAAAAATCCCCAGCCAGTGCCTTTGACCAAGCAGCCCTTGATGACAAAAGGCCGCCTCTCGTTTCACTCCCCCGGGGGTTAGGACCTAACCGTGGGCTGGGAGGCCGGCTGCTGGGTGCAGGCTGCCAACTTTGCAGCGAGCACAGTCGCTTAATTATGGGTAAATTTTCCTGCTCGGGGCGCGTTCTTTGGCAGCCTCACGCCAGCACCTGTGCGCTCAGACCTGGGGCCCGGACGTCCCCGCAGATGTCGCGGCTCTTTTGTTGATTTCCTATTAGTGGCACTTAATAGGCAGGGGCCGGGACAGCTTTGCTAAGCACCCGGCGATGGACAGCAAACATTGTTCCTGTGGTGGGCAAAGGGTCAGACTGTTTCTCTTGCCTCCAAAGCTGAGCCAGATAATTGCTGCTGATTAGCAATTTTAATTACCAGGTGCGAGGGGTCAGGACCCCCTCCTGTAATTGGGTAGGTTGTTAACAATCATGTAGATTTGACCAGGGAGTGTATTTTCCCAATACGCTCCCGGTCTTTTAAAGTTAATTGAATTAAAGCAACTAAAATCACCAGAGGAGGCCTGGAATTTGATGAGCCAGATAAACAAGTTTTCAGTAAATCTTGTGCTTTCGATGAATCTTGAACACAACTTCGTATAGCAGTGCTGAACCCCCTTGTAAACATTGCATCACTGCGACTGCCGGGCCGTGTTGCCCACGTTCTTCCTGCTACGTCTTCCTGTGCGAACCGGCTCACTGGTCCTGGCTGACCTGTAGGGGCTCCTACGACCACAGTGAGCAGGACACTAAAGTCTTCCTGGTTCAGTGCGGAAGGGTTGAATGTGTTCTCACAGCCCCAAGAAGATCCTTTTCCTGTTCTCCTGTTTGTCCCATTAATACCTAATACAAGTGTTTATTTGAAATGGATAGATGTCCCCCCTTTCCTTTCACAGAGACCTGGAAGCCTGTTCATACATTTCACAGCCTCTACTGAAGATGGCCCGGGACCCCTACGGACCCAAATGCCATCTGCAGTGCATGTCTCTCTCTCTCTCTCTGGGGGGACCTGAGAATTTAAAAGCAGGAGAGAGACCTTGCACTAGCATTGTTTTCTCACGATGTGTGTGCCAACAGGGAAAGATTTAGGTAAAATACCCAGGAGATGACAATCAGGCAGTTAAGCATACACCCTTGACTCAGGCACCAAAGAGGGAAAGTGGAGAGATGAAACACTTTGGCAGTAAATTGAGAACAAGACAACAGAGCCTCAGTCTGACTCCTTTAACAGGATCCTGGGAGGAAGGAGAGAGCATGCCCCTCCCCTCCCATCCAGCTATGTGGAGGTCCCTGAGCCCCCACCAACCCAGACATCCTCTGGACCCACACCCCAACGTACCCCAACTGGGACACAGAAAGCAGGTGTGATGCGAGCCTGCAGCCCATGTCCCATTCCAGCCTTGGTTTTCTTGGCCCTGTTCTTAGCAGCTTTAATTAAAACTATTTTCCTTTCACAACACACTTATTATGCTTGTTGGCCACAATACAGAACACTTGCTGCAAGTGCTAACAGGAGTGCTTCATTAACGACGGTGGGACTGTAAGTGCCCTGCTTCTACTTCCCACAGAAGGCTTTGTGGTTTCCAGAAAGAAAAGACCAGTGCCCCAGCATGTGTGGGAGGGGCTCCTCGGGGGCAGGGGGTGGGCTCCTGGACAACCCGCATGGCACAGGGACAATGGCCTAAGGAAAGTTGGGGGCACACCACTCAGTGGGGATCACGTGAATAGTGCTGCGAGGTGTGTGTGCTGGGGAGGCTGGCCCGGGTGGCCCCGGGGAGCAGCCCCAGTGCTTTGCACTTGTTTATAACCAAGAAATTTCAGAAGGTATGTGTGTTATGTTGTGTGCACGTTATGTTTGTACGCTGCATGTCTTATGTGTATGCATGTTGTGTTACATGTGTCTATTATGTATGATCACATGTTTGCACTATGTATGTTACACTTGTGTATTCTACATGTCCATGCATGTCACACATGTGTTATGCGTGGATTCGGTACTTGGTAGTTATGCATATGTGTTATTTTAGGTGTGTATATCACGTGTGACACATGTACATTATGTGTGCTGCATATGTAATGTTTATACTTGCTGCTATCTGTGCATGTTATGTGACTGTTATGCACGGTATGTGTGTATGTGATACATGTGTATACCACACATATCACACACATATGTCATGCATATTATATTTGTGCATTGTACACACCACCCGTGCCTGTCGTATGCATGTGCGTTATGTGTGGATCACATGTGTTATGCACACTATGTTATACATGCATGTTATATGTAATGTGTGTACATTATGCGTGTCACGTGTGTTATGTTAATATTAATGTTAACATAAGGCAAAGGTTTACCATCCTCTTGGGATATTCATGAGCTTGAGGAAGGGACAGGAGGGTAAAGATATCAGTGAGATGCCTGCTCAGCTGAGTATAAAAACATGCAACATTCTGATGCATCCCTTACTCCTTTAATTAGTGATTTCAAAAGTACATGCTTTTCTGTGGAATTCAGTTTGTGTATCTTTCCCCCAGCCAGTTCCCCCAGTGATTTTCCTGGTGTCTCACCTCCACCCAAGGGCATTGGTGGCACATGGACCATCATGTGTCCCTTGGGTGGCTGTGTAAGCCCCTGGCCCCTGGCCCCTCACCCCAGATTGACTCCTGGGCCCAAGCACTGTGCTGGGTCTGAAAGGTGTGCCTGTGCCACTCACCACCTCATCACAGATGAGCCCCAGCTGGGACACCCTCTCACTACAGGAGCCAGTGGAAGGCTCCAAGTGTCACCCCTGATGGCTGTCTCTTATAGTCTGAGCCCATGAGTTGGGGAGCCCTCCTCTCTTTACCTACTCCCATGTTCATCTCTGTCCCCCGGCTTCCCTGTTACCTGCCCCCCTTTCTTACACCTGCCCCCTAGCCCTCAGTCCAGCTCTGTCCCCTGCCTGCCTCAGGCCAGTTTCATGACTGACTGCAGCCTGCAAGTCATGCTGACGGGGTCCCGTGAGGATGCTCGCTGAAAACCCCGAAGATCTTGCAGTTCCCACGGGAACATTTCAAAGAAAAGTTTTTGAAGAGAAAAACTTCCAAAAGTCGCTGGATGCCATGCAGGGGGATAGGGTGGGTGGGAGGGCGTGAAGATTTTTAGATGGGGAGTCTCTCTTCCGCCCTGAAGTCACGTCGTGGGACTAAACAGCCCTCCCCTGAGCTGGTATCTGGGTCCCTGCAGTGCCACCCAGGGCCGCTCTGCAGCAGGCCCCCCCCCCCCCAGCAGGCAGAAGGACTGAATCCAGCCTGCACTCTCCTGGCGTCACTGCACTAGGTGGGCGAGATGAGGAATTTGGGAAGAAAAGCCTGTCAAAGTAACCACAGTCTTCGCATGTTGTATAAATACAGCCCAAGCCATTGCTATTGGGCATGTTTTCATAATCGGCAGTATGGTGGAGAACGGTCTCCAAGGTTTAAATAAAGACTAGCTTCTGGGTCTTTTTTTAAAAAAGTAAAATAAGTATCCCTTCATATAAGGGACATTTGTTTGTGCAGGAAATTAAACTGTGAGGAATTGAACTGACGCATCATGAGGAACATTGCCCCAGAGAAGCCTGCACCCAGTTGGGAAATGAAACATGTGTATCTGGATACACACGAGGGCGGTCCACAAAGCATGCAGCCGTGTCACATGGAAAATAGAAACATTTGTGGCTGCATCTTTTGCAGACCACCCTCGTGTATTGTGGGGAAATTGCCAGTAAGTGGTGGGATGCCGGTATCAGGCACCGTCTAGAGCAGCAGTTCTCAACCTGTGGGTCGTGACCCCTTTGGGGGATGAACGACCCTTTCACAGGGGTCACCTAAGACCATTGGAAACACACATCAGATATTTACATTACGATTCATAACAGTAACAATATTAGTTACGAAGTAGCAATGAAAATAATATTATGGGGGTCACCACACCATGAGGAGCTGTGTTAGAGGGTCGTGGCATTAGGAAAGCTGACAACCACTGGGCTAGAGGATACTATGAAGTCATATTTGACTGACCCCCCACTGGGGGAGGTCGCAGGGCGCAGGCGCGAGGAAGGTGGGCTGCGCAGGGACCTGAGACCTCTCCAGCAGGTGTGCCCGGAAACAGCAGGGTGGAAATAGGTGCAAGTCTCAGGGCAGGTGAGGCATGCTGGGAGTGGATCGGAGTTGGGGAGGTCCCTTGGGGTCTAGTGTGGGTGGGGAGGGGAGTGCGGGTGCTGTCCTGGGAGCATGGACGTGCGTGGCTGGGGCACGGAGGAAGCCTTTCCCTGTGATTTGCAAGCGCATTAACGCTGGCTGCCACTGGGTGAGGGACCATCTCCACCATGCAGGTGAGAAAGCCCGGGGGAGGTGGGGTTCAGGGGCAGACAAAACTATGACAGGACTTGCAATGGCTCTTGGGGTTTCGGGTATGGAGCAGAGGGAAAGCCTGGTGCTGTGGCTGTGGCACCAGGACCTCCCAGGCTTTAGAATGGTGCCTCGATGAGGGAGGAGGCCATGGGTGGCCACAAGGCTCCTGAACCTTTTGGTCCCCTGACCTGCAGCTGGAGAACTTCCCTGTGTGGCCTTGAGAGCTGATGACAAAGTAGTCTCATGTGGACGTTTCCAGAAGAAGTGGTGGAGTCCCATGTGGGCTTGGCCAGTAAAACTAGAGAGAGCTTTTCTACAACCCCACCCTGTGTGCCCCTCCCCACCTTCTCCGACCCTCCTCGAACACTCCCTCTGCCGTGACTGTCCCCATTCTGCCTCGGTGTGCAGTCCAGTCACTATTCTGCAGTGTCTGGATAGCTCAGAGCTGAGTTTGTCTGAAGAACAAAATGGTGCTCTGTACCAAGCAGCAGCGAGGCTGGGCGCAGCCCCGCTTTTGGTGGCTGGCGGGGCAGTCAGGGTAAGCGCTGGGAGGATGTCTGTCCCCCGGAAGGGCAATGGGGAATACTTGGACTGTCACCAAAGCCCACTGGGCTCTCTATAAATGAAGAACTGCAGTCTTCAGGGCCAGTAAGCACCCCTGTGGCCCACATCCACCCTGGACACTGTCCAGAGTGCCCTCGGAGTTTCTGAGATGAAGAAGGGAAGGCCAACAATAGTCGTGGTCAGAGGGGCCCTGGCCTCACAGAGCTCTCCCGGGCCATGCAGACCCAGGGGCCCCAGCAGGGGTGGTAGACCATGCTGGACGCTCGCACAGGCTCCCCTTGCCCTGAACGTGCAGGCAAGCAGTGGAGTCAGTCCTCACAGCGGCTGTCATGATTCTACTGTGCATGCAGTTGGGGTCCAGGCCCAGAGAGGCCAAGCTCCCTGCCCAGTGTCACCAGCAGCCAAGAGGGACTGGGCCCAGGGGTCTGTTCAGTAGATCTCCATGCCTCTCCCCAGCTGTGTAAACATCAGTGTGAGAGCCGGATGGTCAGGAGGTTAGGAGGCTGGGGTGAGGGGTGCTGTGATGTAGTAGGGAAACTGGACCTGAAAACCAGACCACTGCATTTCAGGGATTTAAGTCTCTCAAGAATGATGGACATCCTCCCCCATCTCTGAGCTTCAACCCCTCCTCACCCCTACCTTGAAGAGGAGGAGGGTCCTCAGGGGCTGCGGGTCAGAGGTCGGCTCACGGCTGGGTGAGAACTGAGAGGAGGGTGGAGTAGAGGTTGGAAATGTCAGTATTAGTTACAGCTAGAAGTGCTCGGGCATCGGCAGTAACGAGAGGGGTAGTAGTAGCCGCCGTGTGCTGGGTGAGGCGTGGAGCACAGACTTCCATTGCCTGGTCCGTTCTCAGCCCATCAGGAGTCCCAGGGCACTAAGACATGGGAACGGACCAGACATCTGGAATGCCTGGTTTCTAAGGGGAAATACAAGGACTCTTACATTTCGACATGGTGGGTTGATGCTTGCAGCAGAACTTCCCTTGAGACTGGTGCCCTGCCTACACCAGGCCCCTGCGCCCCGCTGCCTGGGAGGTCAGGTGGGGAGCACCATGTCCTTGGGCCGGGCTCTGTCCACCCCTATGATGCCTCACAGGCTGACTTGGTGGGTTTGGAGACATCGCCCTGCAACTCAGGGTAATGTGGCATCTGCCTGGTTCACAGGCGAAGGCACGACACTGCCTATGACTCATGTGTCCCTGGGTGCTGGTGGACAACTGTGCATTTGTAGCTCGGCCCTGAGCACAGGCCCACACACAGCTGCCCTTCACACACCAAGACTGGTTCTTTTCAGGGAGTATTGTGATGACTCACTCATTTGAAAACGATGTCTCCATGTCCCAAGACAAAATTAAACACTTGTAACTTTCTCTTGTGACAGGGACATTGGGCTTATGGCCTCCTCTTGCATGACGTCACTGGGCCTGCACTGTGGTCCTGCTCATTGGGAGAGGGCGTGCGTGGTGGAGAGGATGAAGGCCTGCGTGCCCGTGAACATGGTGCTTTTCTGGTCCGAACAGCAGCCAGTGCTTACTTGCAGACTCGCTTGGTAGGCAACCAATAAAACATTGTATATTTTGGGGTCTGCTATTGACTCACTGTAGGAAACTTTGCATGTAGTTTAAGATCCAGAGATAGTGTTCTCTGGAAGCTAAAATAGACATAAAAATTTCACATTCAAATTATATGTATATTCAGTACATTCAGAAGGGTGCTTAAATACTGTAAAGTATTGCTTTAGTGGGGTATGATTGAGGTCTACTCTATTCTGTTATAAAACTGTTTCTGGAAAAGAAATCATCAAAATGCTGAGGCCACAGCAGAGAGAGGCACGAGGTACAGAGACCGAAGACGGGAAGGAGGGATGTACGAGTCAGAGGGTGGTGGTAAGGTGGGAGTAAGAACTACAGAGAGAAATGGAGTTTTAGACAAAGGTACCTGAGCTGCCTAAACGGTGCCCGTGCTCAGTTACCTGCCCCCGCTCCAGATAGAAAGTTGGTCACCGTTAGCTGGTTTGCCTCTGTCCCTGAATCAACCCTGGCCTTTCTGCAGTGGAGCCATGGGCACCGGGAGGTGATGCCAGGACGTGTCCCCACAGGCACCTTATCTCCAAGCTGCGAGGTGAGTTTAGGGAAGGACTTTGGCCTTAACTCTGCTTTTCATCACTTTTGTGGGTTGAAGTTCGACCCCTACTCTGTTGTTGGAACACAAATCTGGGCTCCTTTATTGATATTGGTTACCTGCTGTGCCTCTGAGCACCTACCGCTTCCTTGCTGTGCTCTGAAAATGCAGGTATTGTGTACCTGAATTATAATCTCGCTGTGATAATATGCCTGTATTGATTCAACAAAATGAGTTATCTATTTTGTTTTCACTTTGACATCTCTAAGAAGGAAAGACTGACAATCAGGAACATAAATATTTTGGACTTCACATATCTTGTGGCATGAAGAAGACTAAAAAAAAGTATAATAATTGCAAAATAAAATTTTACCGGGGAATGCAGTCTGTTTGAACCCCGAGGATGAACTTCTCACAAAAAGCACTTATTCCAGAACACTGTTAAAATGTTACAATCGTCCAAGCACCTAAAAGGCAGAAGATAGACAGCATTACATTAAAGGTACAACAATCCAAATATAAATATGTAGAAACTACTGCCTGGAGTTATGATTGTTTTTATGTTTTAAAAATTATATAAAAGGTTGTATTTCCATGTTGTTTTATTCTAGAGATTGTCTTTGGGCTCTGAGGGGTTTCTCTGATTTACCTGGCATGATTACAAACAATGCGCCTTAAGGGACTGTGGAAGATTCTAACCTCCTATTTCTACACGAGTTGGATGTTTTCTTATGGTTTGAGTTCATTAAAATGGGTTGGTTTGGGTTGGATTTCAGGGCTTCGTTACAATTACTGTATGTAATTAAACATTTTAGTAGAACAATTGCATTGGCAAGGCTTATTTTCATTTTTAACGAAAAATAATTATTTTTGTAAACAAATAGGAAGATTAATTAAAAAATAATATGACTAAATTTTCCCAAATGATCTCCCCTCTTTCTATATGAGGTGCTGTCCCTGGCTTGAAACATGTTTTAGAATCACAGATTTTTGTTAATCCTATGACTATTTGAGTTGGAATTGCAGATTTTTTTTACTTCTGGTATCATGGTCTATTGGCTTCTGCTTAACAGACCAGGAGAAATGAAAGGAATGGCAGGCCACTGGGTAGAATTTCAGGGGAAAGGTGTTGTGGAACTCTTGTTTTTGTCTCTTGGCCAGCATCCATGTCCTTTCATTTTGGCAACAGAGCCCCAAATTTCATTGCCAGCCACGTGGGTCTGGTGAGGTTGACCCCATCTGGCTCCAGGGTGGGCTGAAGGCCAGCAGAGCCCTGTGCTCCTTGATGACCGAAACTGACCCAGGAAGGGTCCAAGACTCTAGGCCCTACGTGAGACTTGCTGGGTGTTATTGGAGCTGCCAGGAAAGAGGCAGTTTTAAAACCATAACTTCAGTCTCATTGAAAATTTGCTTCACCTAGGGCAGTGGTTCTCAACCTTCCTAATGCTGTGGCTCCTCATGTTGTGGTGACCCCCATACAACGATTTTCGTTGCTACTTCATGACTGTAATGTTGCTCCTGTTATGAATCATCATGTAAATATCTGATATGTGTTTTCCGATGGTCTTAGGCGACTCCTGTGAAAGGGTCGTTCGACCCCCAGAGGGGTTGCGACCCACAGGTTGAGAACCGCTGACCTGGACTATCAGCATTCCCCAAATTCTGCCACATTTGTTTGATCTTTCTCATTCTCTCTCTTCATATATGTATTACGTAATATGCACATACTCATACATATACACACATACTTCTTCCCCCTGAACCATTTAAGAGTGAGGCGGTCTATTTTTCTGAGAACTGTTTTAATCCTAGAAATGCTGGTGACCATCCTTGCCCCGTGGGGGGCAGCCTGCCTGAGAATAAAGCCAACACAGATGAAAGCAGGGCAGAGGATGGCTACAGAGGTTGGCACTGTTTGAACACTCTGATCCATCCGTGCCTGCAGCTGGGCTTTGCAGTTCCATACGCCAGGGCATGCAAGTTCTTTCCTATCCCAGTTTGGACAGATTACTTTTGCTGACATTCAATGTCTTACAACCCAGAAACTGGGACTTCAGAGTACTGTCATCGTGGTCAGAGTCAGGGAGGCAAATCCAGGAATGACATTGACTCCATGAATGACTCACTGAAATCCATTTCCATGAAGTACCACTGACAATGGGACTCTCCAGGACAGACACACTATACCTGTTGTGTGATTCCCAACATCTAGCCTCATAGAGAAGACTCTCAACAAAAGACACTGAACAAGCAATCTCAGTAGGTCCACCCCGTCTATGTTCCAGCATGAAAACTTTCACCACGATAAATTCAAGGTTTGGTTTTGTTTTTTCTGCACCAAGACTTTCAACCAAAATGAGATTCATTTACTGAACAGATACAAGTTGGTTGACACGCATTTTCCTGGCATCCTAGCTGGCTCACCCAGTACAATGATCACATCAGGAAGACCCTCTCTTTCCACACTGCTTCATTCTCATAACTGCAGCCTGGGCGCTGCCCACTGAAGTGACCGACCTTCTCACAGTGCAGAACTCAGCTGAGGCATGTCAACGGTGTCCCCAAAGGATGGTTAAGATGCAGCCGTCTCCTCACGGAGGCCACGCAGTAGTGGAATGGGGAAGGTAGTGCATCTGATGGAAGGGATGACTCACAACGCTTCTAGACACATCTGCCTTTGCTTATACAATTTCTAAATAATTTTCTTTTTGCTTGTGTGATGTAGCACCCTTGTGGTTCATCCAAAGTATGGGTAGAAGAGAAAAGAGAAAGAAAGAAAATGTCTTCAGCTCCAAAATGGAAAATACTGTTTATTTTTGAAGAAAAGTTCAAAATTGAAGATCTGTCAACTAAATGGGCTTCTGTGATGGTAATGATTCTGTTCCCCCAGCATGAGTAATTGCATTATTGCTCACCCCAATATTATCATCCCAAGGGATGATATGCATGTGTACAGGTGTTGTGGAGAGGCTGGAAATGAAGGAGAAATGTCAGAAATTATGAGGGAAGGGGCCTTCTATTGGCTCCAAGTCCTTAGATGGAGATTGATTTAGGCTCAATATCTTGCTTTCTTCACCTACGCCCCTAAAGCTGAAAATCAGACACAAACCCTGCAGATAATCTCATTAACCAAGGTCTTTCTCAGCTATTGTTTACTCTGCCATGGGCTGACTCATCACATTCTGTGCCATAGTCTCGGGTGATAAGAAGGCCACACACTGTCACACACACCTCCTCTATTCCAGAAAATGGAGCTTTTCTGCATTTACTGACTGAGAGCAGGATTCTTCCCCTTCAACCTGAATAAAACACCATTTAACATGCTTATCATCTTTGCTTTGATTGTGATTCCTGACTTTTCTTTGTAATAAAAGCCCACAACACAATTAATTCTTAGGCATAGATAATATCTAACTCAATATTTTCAATGAATTAACATCTAAAACATAAATCAGTAGGTTTGTTTTTTGTTTTGTTTTGTTTTGTTTTTGAGGAGAAGAGGTGTTATTTAGGACAAGAACACATTTATTGGTCCAATCAATGGAGGGAATAAGCAGTGTGACTACTTTCATTTAGGCACCATCTGTGTGTGAATGTGTGTGTGTGTATTTGTGTGTACAGCTTAAGCCTTCAGTAAATGAAAAGAGATGGGAAGGTGAGTTAAGAATAGTAGACACACAAGCATTACCTGTCCCCAACACCAGCATGATGATCATCTGTGAAAAGAAAATGAAAACACCACCAAAATATATATGTAGATGCTTCCTAAAGGCTGGCCTAGACTTGTTAAAGGAATAATAAAATTCCTTTAGATAATTTTTTTTTGTTTCTTGAATTTTAATGAAAAGATTGATTTCTAGTCATTATTTATCTATTGTCAAATTTTAACAAACAGCTGTAGTGATAATTGCTGAATTTCTACTCTGTGTTTAGAGGAAACTGTCAATTCACAAACATGGAATTGTGCTATTATCTATGTCTAAGGCATTTTTCTGTAAATATACAGATTTAGTGTTGGTTTTCAATAAATATACAAAGATGCTAATTATCACTAGAACTATTTGTTAACACTCAAAAATACATAAAAAATAAATAAAAGATATGCCATTTTTCCATTAGAAATTCAAAAATATTTGTCTTGAGACTGCCTCTTACATAATATTTGGAAATGGCAGTATCATTACTGTGTGTTAACTTCACCTTTCATTTTCTGGTCTTTTCGAACAGATTTCCTTGTCCAGTCTTCCCTGGTTGTCCCTTCTCACTTTCTGGGGAGAACCACTTTCTCTGCCCACGGAGCGTTCTCTGAGGCTGCCCAAGTCTTGGTGAGTTATGGGAGAAAAGTAAATACGATGAGAACCCCATGCCTCTTGGATTTGAAGTGCTCCAGATATTGCTGTCTTTGCAATATCCTCTTTCCAAGCAAACTTTAACTCGAAGGGAATGCTGACCTCCGCAAAAGACATGCAAGCTGACCCTGGGAGAAGTTGCTCAGGAGACGATTCCTGGTCAGGATGGAAGGCCGCTCAGTGCCTCTGGTTTCTGAGGATGAGCTGGGAGAGGGCTAATTAAGTGAAAATTAACGTTTTTAAAAATGATTTATGTCTTTTCCTTATCTCTGCCATGTGTCCAGAGCTAATCAACATGAGCTGTGCATCCAGCTCATACCTGATGTCTTAAAAATTAACTCAGAATGAGCAGGTCTAAAATAGTTCTGTCCCACTTGTCCCACTGTTGTATGTTTTGTGTGTGTGTGTGTGTGTGTGTGTGTGTGTGTAGGGAGCAGATAACTGCTTTTTTATTTTGCAGGTCTTCAGATAAAGAGGAACTGTACTCAAGGTGGTATTCTTAAAGAACTAAATACATCTAAGAACTGTCATCCATACCTGGACCTTGTTTAGGTAATGACATTGCAGACTTTGAGCTGAAACTGTAAAGGGCCTTGGAAGGAAAGAGTGTATTTTGCATGTAGGAGGGATGCAAATCAGTGGCAACCACAGAGAGAGACTGTTTGCAGGGTGGCTCCAATAATCCTCACTCTCCAGGGCAGCCCTTCCTCTCACTGATACTTTCTGCATTCCTTTGCAGCATTGTGAAGGGCTGGCCTGAAAACTTGGAAGCAACCAAGATGCCCTTCAGTAGGTGAATGGATAAGTAAACTGTGGTACATCCATGCAATGGACTATAATTCAGCACTAAAAAGAAATGGGCTACCAAGCCATGAAAAGATGTGAAGGAACCTTAAATACACATTACTGAGTGAAAGAAGACAATCCTGAAAAGGCTACATTCTGTGTGACTACGTGACATTCTTGAAAACACAAAACCATGGAGACAGTAAAATGATCGGTGGTTTCCAGGGATTAAGGGAAAGGGATGAAAACACAAAACATGGAGGGGTTTTAACCCAGTGTAACTACTCTGTGTGACTATAATGATGGCTGTAGGTCACTAGCGTTCGTCTAAGCCCATAGAGTGTACAACACCAAGAGTGGACCCTACGGGCTCTGAGTGGCGATGACGAGCCAGTGCAGGTTCATCAGTCCTAACCAATGTACCTCTCCGGTGGGGGTGTTGATAGGCAGTGAGACTGTGCATGTGCAGGGCAGGGAGGATATAAGCACTAGCTGTACTTTCCCTTGATTTTACTGTGAAACTAAAAATGCTCCCCAAAAGAAAGCCTATAAAAAGAGGGTGGCGGCAGGGGGAGCTGGCTTGTGTAACCAATAGGATATTCCAGAAGTGATGGTGTGTCACTTGTAAATCTAGTTCATAAAAGACACTGTGATGTCTACCTCATCACGAGGCTATGCAAGCAGCCCTAAGGAGAGGACAATGGGCAAGGAGCACGGGTTTTCTGCCCACTGAGCTCGTGTAGGGACCTCCAGCCTAGTTCAGCCTGCAGATAATGCAGCCCCAGCCACCGTTCTCACTGCAATCCTCGTGAGAGACTTGGAACCAGGACCCCCTTCCCCACCGCAGGCGGAAGGCCCTGCTACGCCCCTCCCCACCTCCTGACCCTCAGAAACTGGGGGGCATGAAAAGCCCCTTTAAGCCACTGAGTCTGGGGATAATTTGTCTCTGAGCACTGGATAATGACTATTGATACCATTTTAAAGTTCAAATCCTTTTGTTAACCCTTTCTTTCTAGGTCAGTTATTGATTTACATTATGTTCTTATTGGTATAAATGAGCTGATGCAAAAATTGTATAGAAGTTTTGAGCAGGCAGATGGAGTCCCAGGGCACCAGCAATAGCTCTTGCAGGATTTCATCCTTATGTGTAGTTATTAAGGGGAAGCCTTAGAGTCAAAGCGCTCATGAGCTCTGGCCTTGCACAGGCTGCTCTTCACTTGACCCATTTCTTTCTGTATGTCCTAACACTCTGCTTGATGCTGTCACCGCCAGCTCACAGAGATCAGTGGAAGGGTGCAGCTCTTAGAAAACAGAGTTTTAATCAGCTCATAATGACTCCATTTCCTTCACGTACATGTTCTTAGCCCTGTTCTTCACGCCTTCCTTGCACATAGGAGGTGCTCAATGGGTGTTATTAAATGAATGGTCTAAGAGCTAAGGAGAGCTACACAAGGGCACACATTTCCTTTTGAGTCTTTTGGAACTCAAATGTGAGAAAATTTAGACAATCACTCACATATTACTCCACGGAGATGCTCAGGCTCGTGACTACATGGGTGCACGGAGGGTACCCTCACTCGCCTGTCTGCCAGGGGGAGCAGGGAGAGCGGGCTGAGGGCCAAGCAGGAGGAAGGACAGTTTACCTTTCCCACTGTCCCCCGACCTACCTCTCTGAGCACTCCAAAAGCAGGAGAATACAGACTGCTTATCTGAGCACCACTGACCCTCTGTGGCCCTTTCCCGATAGAGCCATTTCTTTTCTTCCGAGTCCCTAGATTATGCAGCAAGGTCCAGTAGGAGCTGGGTAGAGTTCTCCTCACCACCCAACTTGTCACTTGATCTGAGATGAAGGAAGCAGCTCTCCTCCAAGCAAAGCTGAGTGAGCAGGCGGGCCAGCACCAGCCTTGGCTTTCAACGTGACAACAAGTCTTGCCTCCTCTCTGGCTACTGCTAGTTAAAGCCTCAATGACACATTCCTTACTTGAGCTCTAACAGCAATAAGAAACGAGCAGGCATCGGGTAAATTGATTTTGAATTAGCTCCAGCTGGACGAGAAGGACATGAAGCCACTGCCTTTTCAGTCTGTTTTCAAGCAAGTGTCCATTGGGGTGTCCAATTTTTTGGCCTCCCTGGGCCACATTGGAAGAAAAAGAAGTGTCTTGGGCTGCACATAAAATACACTGACACTGACGATAGCTGATGAGCTAAACATAATGTTTTAAGAAAGTTTATGAATTTCTGTTGGGCTGCATTCAAAGCTGTCCTGGGTTTCAGGTTGGAAAAGCTTTTAGGACAATGTTGGCATTACCTGGAGAACACAGCCTTGTGGGAAGGGTGGTAAGAGGGTGCTAAGAGGTAGAAACAGTGGGTGGACGTTAAGAATGGTGAGTGCTGACTTGCTGGTGTGTGATCAGCAGCATAACTGATGGTAAATGCTTATCTTCACTGACACACACGTAGTTGACAGATGAGAAAGGTAAGTGTGAATTTCTCTGGGCAGCAAGAGCTTATTCTCCTTACTCAGCCAGGAAAATAATGCAACAACCAAACTGGTCGGCCTCTGATCTTCAGTAGCCTCAATCGGAGGCCATGCTGACTTGTTAATCCTTGATCTTAGCTGAACGAGATCACAGCTGCTGCCTGGGTTCACCAGGGACAGGCTTACGGCTCATCGGCAGTCATTGGGGCCACGAGGGGCCAGGAGGAAGCGATGGCATAGACGGCAGCAGAGGACAACCTGTCAATCAACCTGCGTACGCCACTCATGGACCCACTAGCCAGGGAAGCATTTCTAATTTTATTTCTTGCTATGTTAAATATAATGTGCACTTTTTCCCACTTTTTATTAAAAATATTTGTAAAATTGTACAAAGTTGTGAACATCACAGTAACGGATGCTGAGAGCACATGGCTATAGTGGGTCTGTCTTCTAATCCAGCTGTTTTCAACCTTCAGCTTCTGCGGTGGATAGTTTGGGGTACAGACCTCACCCCCTCCAGGGTGAGCTGCCAGGGGGTCACCTGTTGAGAGTTCACTGCAGGGCCCTTCCCAGGAACTGCCTTGGTCGAAGGGGCAGCTGGGGAAACAGGGATGCTGGGGGGAGCCCAGGCGGGTTACACGGCGACTCTGAGGGCTCAGCGCAGGAAGCAGCCTCCACCCATGTGACCTCACTCTGCAGGGACAGCCAGTCCTGCAAACACGTGAGAAGGCTGACCAGACGTCTCTTTTTAAATGGGACAAAAAACAATAGTATTGTCTTGTTTTAAATGGTACGTGTGGTCAGCCTACGGACACCTTGAATTCAGCCCAGTGAGACTAGACTTAGCATAGGCACCATTTGGAAGAGGGCAGTACTGCTAATTTCTGTCCCATTTAAACTGGGACATCTGGTCAGGCTGCATGTGAATCACCTCTGCCAGCACCTCCTCTCTGTTACCTCTGTGCTTGGGTGGGGATAAATGGCTCAGAAGTGCGGTGTGGGGCTACTGCAGCCTGGAGCACAAGCACGAGCACTGGGCGAGATGAGATGAGGCGTGCCACTCTGGTTCAGGCAAACTGTGCCCTCAGTGAGGTCTGCGGTGTCATCAGCTGTGAAAATGAGTGGTTATGGATGTACGGTGTCCAGTACATACCAAGAGTAGCTAAATGTTAACTTAGAAAACTGAGTGACTCAAAGGAAAAGAGAATGCAGTGGAGCCCCCCCAGTTTAACCAGCAGCGTCCCTGCTCTGCCAAACTGATTAGAGGAGAGCAAAGCCTCTTTAGTAATTGATAGAGATGTGGTACTTCATGTGAACTTGGAGTAATTGCAGAGAGGGAGGCCAAGCATTTTATGTAGATAGCAACAAGGTCCCTGACTCAGGGAAGCAATATCCCTGCACAGACTAGCTTAAGGCAAGATTAGTGTGGAGCACAGGAGGCGCAGGGGCAGCTGCACAGAGCAGATAAGGAATCTGGACCGGGCCAGAAGGGACACGGCGCCCTGTGACACTCCGAGGATGCAACCGACCACCAGTCAGACGCTCACGGTGCGGCGCTTGGAGTGGTGGCAGATGACGAAGCTCGAGCCAGCCGGAACGAAAAGTCTGCGTGATTGTCAACACATGAAGTTTGGGTTTTTCGTGGAAAACTCCAGAAAGAAATTTGAACTTCACTTGATTTATTGCAAACAAGTTTTTGGTGCCCAGAGAAGGCAGGCCAGGCACACGGAATTCTGCCTTCACCCACTCGTTTCTGAGGGGCCATAGGCGCCCGCCCCCTTTTCCCCCCGCTTTTGCCCCCACGGAGGGATGAACCCCACCCTGCAGCCTGTCTTCCTACAGGGCGCACTGCCCCCTCCTCCCCTGCCCCGCCGCCCCTGCCCCACCATGAGCCCCTCCCGCCCCTTACCGTCCTTTCCTTCACCTGCTGCCCAGTCCCGTGGAAAATGTCTGCTTGTGGCTGTGAAGGAAAAGGTGCTGGTGCTGGTCCTGTGCTGGGGACACGGAAGACCACGGTGCTGATGAAAAAATAGCCTCAGGAGCATCACAGGCCACTTCGCTGCGTGCGTGAGTGCCGCAGTCCTACCCAAATCCTGCAGGCCGAGCCACCACCCAGCGCACGGAAGGCTCATGCAGGTGCGTGGCTTTCTTCTGTTCGAAGTTGGTTCAATGTGAAGAATATCCTACTCATATCATTTACCGTCCTTATAGAGTAAAGGAGAAAAACCACATGGTCTCAAAACTCTCATAAAAGCATTTAGTAACATTCAATATATATTCTGCTTAAAACTCTTGTTAAAATGAGAATGGAAGATGTTCTTAGTCAATACATCTCTAAAACAACAGAGAGGGAGAGGGAGAGAGGGAGAGAGGGAGAGGGAGAGGGAGAGAGGGAGAGGGAGGGAGAGGGAGAGGGAGAAGGAGAGGGAGGGAGAGAGAGTTAGAGAGTTCCCAAACTACAGCAAATCTCATTAATAATAATAAAATATTTTAAAAATTTTTTCTGTAAAATTAAGACCATATCTAGAATGCAAACTATCACCATTTCTATTTAATATTGAACTATTACAAAAGACAAGAAAATATAAAATGTGAATATTAAAAAGAAAAAACAAAACTGTCATTATTTTAACGACTATAGATATACATCACCCCAGACAAATACTTGTAAATGTTGAGTAATACATGTCAATATTAAAAACCAAATTGTATTCCTGTCTTTCAGGGACATTAAGAAAATTCAATTTATAAGAACTAGCTGAATTCCATTTCTTGTCAGGGTGGAGAAACAGAAACCACCCTCCCTCCTGAAAACAACTAAAAAAGCAGACAAAAAATATTAAACGTGTTTAAAGCACTGTGCTTACCATTGCATTAAGCTTTACAACTACAACATTAATAGGTAGTTAGACTGGACTACAAGTTTTACTTAACTACAAGTTTGTTTAATATCACATTTTTCCATCTTTTATGTTAAGTTCTTCATTCTAATTTATTTTTCATTTGTATGGAGTGTCTCCTTGCGTAATTCTTTTGGAATGAGTTTATTATTTCGGAGTCCTTGCACATCCAAATACACTTTTTATTTGCCCTTGCATTTGAACCTTAATTAAATAGTCATATAATTCATAATGCTTTGACCTAAGAAGACTGTGAATATTACTTTATTGCTATTTTGCATTCAGTGTTACAGTTCAAAAATTAAATACCAGCCTGAATATCTTTCCTTTAAAGATAATTAATAAATGCATAAAATGTCTCCCTTTGTTAAAATTGCAGTTGTAATTTTCGTCTCTTTACCCTAGGAAATTAGCAACTTAATTAGGAAATGCAAAGACATAGATCTTACCATGATCTTACCTAACTTTCTGGGAGCTCTTCTGACAGAAGTCTTTCCTGAACCCAGTGGGTACCTCGTTGGTAATGGAGATGGCAGGGGCTTGCAACCTGCCTTCCTCCTCACATCCACCTCTAGAAGAAGGTGGCTTTGGGTTTTGGCAATAGAATATGGCAGAAATGTGGTTTCTCGCCCACCCACTGGGTGGCTCAACACCCCTGAGTATCTCTCCTCCCTGTGTCATCACCCCAAACCCTCCACACTCTGCAATACATGGGTGGGCCTTGTCGAGAAAGAGCTCGCTTTGATTCGGCCACCAGGGCAACATCACAGAGAGATGGTCTAGATGGTAGGAGGCAACTACATTGTTCATGTTCCCTTGCTGCTACTGCTTCCAAGGAAATCTCAGAATAAAACCTGACCCATCTGTACTGCACACGTGACAAGGCGGCATATCGGCTAAGACTCTCGGACAGAACACACCGGTTTGCCGGAGCGTTCTCAAATACAGGTCACAAAATCAGCTTTTAGAGAACTTCCAGGTCATCTGCCACATACGAGATGGCTGTCCCTGGGCCGGCTCAGGGAACTCCACACACCCTTATTAAGCAGCTCATGCTTTCTGGCAGGCAGCCTGGATCCCACGCACATGGCCGTGGGGCACCCTCATTCCCAAAGATGGGGCCCAGCTGGCGGAGTCCAGGGATTCGGGAGAATTCTCCAATCCCCAACACACTAAACATGCATTTTTGATCAAACTGTTGAATCTGAAACACCAATCTTGGTGTTTGTTTCCAGTTGTCCAGCAAACTGGGATGGCACCATCCTCCAATTCCTCATTTGGGGGCACAACTTTTCCTTTATTACTAGGAATTTATTCTAGAAAAAGGTGGGACGAAGCAAATGCATTTACGTTACTATTTTAGTGTTATTCTTCAAAAGAAGCTTTGATTTCTATAAAATTTGCAAAAAATGTTGCTTAAAATATATTTGGACTGTTTTTTTCAGGGGAGATTGTTTTGAGGGGAGCATGCTTTTTAGCCTGCTTAAATAGATGTACCCATTTTAAAGGTAATTGCCACAAGTCTGTCCCAGGGATTGTACATTACACAGAGTTGATACCAGTTATTATTTAAAACCAAACAATGACTCTAATGACAGGCTTGTACACATTTGTGTAATTGTCTTGATTTTATAATTCTCTTTCAGTTATTGCATCCTTTGGGTCTAAGGGAGACTCTAGATGGAGGTATTCTGAAATGTTGAATTTTGTGAAAATAAACTTAATTTTCAGCTCTAGGAATATATTCTTTCCCTAACCTCTCACCTGAAGGAACTTAAAATATTTCTCCTGAGAATCTTCAGATTTCAAAAGTGATTTAAAAAGCTTTAATAAGTTAGCCAACTCCTGTTTTACTACTTATTATTAGGATAAAATAATATGTTTAATAGGAAAATAAGATGATTGGGGAAATAGTTGTATTTGTTTTTGAACTAAGCAAGAGTATCTTTTCCAGTATTCATACATTTATGAAAAAGTAAATGTCATCATTTATGGACAAAGATTTGAACAGGTCTTTAGAAAGGTGTTAAAATACAGAGGCTCACGTATCCTCTCAGAAAATTCCACTGAGTATATTATAAAGCACTTTCTGACTTTCAGTCAATCAAATTTTTCTACTGGTTAAACAGCCTGAACCCTATAATTTTTTCATAGAGAGAGCTCACTGTGCCGTTGAGATAACTATTCATTGGATTATTTCAAGGAACTAACTGAGCAGAGAGAACAATTTGAATCTTAAAGCAGTGGCATGCTTTTCCTTTTGTTTTTGAGCAGAAGGTCACAGGCTGGGAGACATGGAACCTCACTCAACAGGGGATATAGTGTTCAACAGCAATCGAAGAATATACTGCATAGCTCATTACAGACATTCTGGTTTGGAGATTTTTATTCCCCTGTGCAGGATGTAGGAAAAAAAGATGATTTTCTAGGTGGCCATTCCTTCTTCTTGGGGTTTCCTGGGCAGGTTAGTTCTAGATGGGTAAGTGTAGGAATCACGTGCCATGGATAGACCATTTGAGATGGTCTCGCCTACTAACCGAGAGGACCCAAGGACTTTGGGCCATATCTTTGGACATCTGAAACATCTAGGGGCACGGTATTATATTGATTCTGGGGAAACTTTTCATAGGTTAGGTGACGGGGGCTTATTTGATTTCCCATCTTGGGATATGTCCCCAAGGTGATCCATTTGCTCCCATTTCTTAGCAATGGGACCTGCAGTCATTTTTCTCTATGATCTAGTGGACATACTTTTCTGTAGCACTTGCTTATTTGATCAATTAAATTGGAGAGACATGTATGGGTTGGTCATGAGCCAGGAAAAGGGGGAGCTGGGGTCTAAAACTCTGGCCAAAGTCTGTGCTGTGCTTGGCAATGTGCCAACTCTGAGAGGCATCTCATCGGTTCAGGGTAACATTACCTACAGTCCCCCCACAATTGTCTGCAGCTGCATCCTTGCCCAGGACCCGGCTCATAGATCATTTGCCTATGTGTTCTCCCTACTTGATGTCTGAATGGCATCTCACACTTAATATGTCCGAAACAGAACTCTATTCCCCTTTTCCCACTGAAAAAAAAACTCCTTCTATCTCCTAGTCTTTCTCATCTCCCTAAATGACTCCATTACCATCTTAATTGTTCAAGCTCCAAATCTAGAAGTTGTCTGTTATGTCTCGCTTTCCCTTCACTACATTTAACCCACCAGCCTACTCAATCAACCTTAAAGAGGTCCACCTTTCTTCACCGCTCCTCCTCAGCCAAAGCCTCTGAAAACAGAGGCTAAGTGGTGATGTGTGTTCATTGTTGCCCATGCACAACTCATTTGCCGCATTGGGAAGCTTCTTCTAAAAATGTAAACCGTACCAGCTGACTTCCTACCTTCCTTCTCAATGCTTCCTGTCCCTCTTGGACTGAAATTCAAACTCCTCACCCGGGCTCCTGCAGCTCTCCAACTTCACCCTCTATCACACAGCCTTTGTATGCCATGCTCTAGCCAGAATGGCCCTCTCTGAGTCCCTTCAGCTTTCCAAGACTATTGGACATTAAGTTTCTTTTGCTACTGCTGGCTCTCCCCGGCATGCTCTTCCCTCTGCCCGTAGCTGGCTCCTTGGTGCCACTCAGATCTCAACTTGAATGCTGCCTGCTCAGATCACCTAAATCTCAGTCAAACTCTTGCCTTCCCCTCTCTTACAATTCCCTAAAAAGCGTGACTCACTAGCAGACTTTTTCTTACTTAGTCTTTATTTCCTGACTCTGCCCATGGAATATGAGACCTGGCTGAGTGAGTTCCTGCCGTGTCCCAGTGCCCAGAACAGTGCTTGGTGCTGAGTTGATGCTCACTCTAGGGATGCTCAGAAGTGCCGTGGCTTCTCCTCATTAGTGGGACTGGGATGCTCCTGGAAATGCTCCTCCAGGACTTCTTGCAAATTTTACTCATTATAATATACATTCCTTTTCCCCCATTAAAAACAAAAGGCAAATAAACAAAAGTTACAATTAAACAAGTCACTCCCCAGCATCCTTTTGTTGTGCTCTGCTGCAATGGGGTTGACACGGGTGGGACTGAGGAGTGTGCTGAGCCCATAAATTAAGAGATCAGGCATGGGTTTGGCCAGGGTCCTGGGGAGAGAAGTGGGATCCATCAGCTAACCAGTTGTGCTAAAGTCTTGGAGAGGGCAGCAGGTTTGCAGAAAAGGACTCTGCCATCCTGATGAATTTAGCCAACTCAATTCTCATGTTGCCTTCACACACCCTGACAGGGGAGTTACCCATGAGGTGAGTCCAGGTCATCTCATGTGGCCTGTGGTATTATCTTTGAAAGAAGATCTTGAAACACTGTTGGCCCAAAAGCTGCAAGAAAGTTACATCAGCTGCCATTTTGTTTCGACTCTATCTCATCAAGACGAGGGTCTGTGGGTGACTCTGATGAAGGCTACACTCGTGCACCTTGAGCACCACATAGTACAAAAGTAACATTCAGAGAACTGGGGAAAGCTGCACGCAGAGAAGGGACAGCATGAGCAGTGCTGCACACTTATCATTCGGCTACAGAGGAGCGACATGGGTGTTCTACTCGCCACAGCCAAAAAGTGAGAACAGGGCCTGCTTCCACATGCCTCACATGCTTATAGATGATCCTGAAAGACACAAGGACAGCCGTACCTTTGAGGAGCAGACCTGTGTCACACCCTCTGCACACCTAGCACCACACTAGGGGCACACACAGGCGGTCTGGGAGCAGCCTTGCCTGCTGGGAATGACGCATCTGCCAAAGGCCTGGATTGCCCTTACTTGGAGGTTCTCCTAGAGGAAGGGACTATTAAGCCGGGCAGCCATAACCTTTAATTCCAGAGTCTACGTGGCTCTGCTAGGGCCAGTAGCAGGGCAGCTTCGGTGAGTCAGCCACGGGAAGAAGTTCTAGAGTTTGAGAACTTGAGCTGATGAAGACCGATGGACTATTGGGGACAAAGTTCCAGTTGGGTGTACCATTGGTCCCGACATTTGTCTTCCACAGGGTTTGTCCGAGCCCATGTGGACCTTGTCACCTTGTCCAGCTTGCAGATATGCTGCATGGCCATGTGACTAAGAATGAATTAAGAAATCCTGAACTCCCTCATGAACTGGCATTTATCATTTTGACTAACATTTTACAGCTTGTTTGACTGCAAGGTACAATAAGAAACACAAACACAAACACACCCCAAACAAATGTGTTTTAAATCAATGCGTTACATGTGATACACATTGGTTATTTTCAGCTCTATTCTGTTCTTTCATTTAACCACTTTTTCATTATTTTTAAAATGTCATTTTTTCCCTAAATTCTGCTTGCAACTCACTAAACTGATTTTGGCTGATACCTGAAGTCTGAAGAGCATTGATCTGTTCCAGTATTTGTCCCTGGGGAGGATTGTCCAGCCAGGCCTTGACTTGTGTGGGCTCAACTTGAGTGAGAGCAAAGTCAAGTCTGGAATTCTGGACTCCTTCCTGCCCAGTCCAGCTCTTTAGGCACTGTAAGGTGTGTTCAGCTTATAGGGTCTTCCCCAAAATAGTCAATCCATTTCACTGCTTTGTGGTACAAAACCAGCCAGCAGTAACCTGACATCCTGCAGCCTCGCGAGCTAGAGAGAGGGTTGTACCTCCAAGTGATTCACCCATGTAGCATTGTACCAGCAGCCCACTGAATGCACCAGACAGTGTCAAGGTACAGAATTCCCAATGCCTTTGGAGATCTACTGGGTTTACAGACCCTGATACACTGTCTTTCTTCCTTCCTGACATTAGCTTAGTTCCTTTGGAACAGTAACAAAGAATGTCACCTTTTCTGGGTAGTCTTCACTCTGCCCCTGTTAGGCCTTGACACAAGGTGCACTTGCTAAGATGTTGTGTGCAGAAGTACACAATTTTGGTTTCTGCTGTATATTTGCAGTATCTAGACATTGGCACGCGGAAACATGGCACCTGAAATCATATGTCAGTGCACAAGGAAAAACACTCAAGATCTCCAGGAGTGAGTCTGCTCTCCATTATGACGGCAAGTGCAGCTACTGTTAACATTGTGAAGCTGTCAGGGGACAAACCTTTTATCACTCACAAGCATGGGACTGAGTAGGAATCCCAGACACCCAGAGAACACCATGAAACTCTGAAGCCGCTCAGAAGTCAGCACCCATACGCTAGCTGGGCGACGA
Source organism: Lyroderma lyra (assembly GCA_004026885.1). NCBI lineage: Eukaryota > Metazoa > Chordata > Mammalia > Chiroptera > Megadermatidae > Lyroderma > Lyroderma lyra. The sequence goes on from PVJL010008446.1 coordinate 39,921, forward strand.
GGTTACGGATCATTACTTCTCACAGGAAGGACACATTCACCATTGCCCACTTGTCTCTCATTTAATTTTTAAACATCTAGCACTTTTCAAGAAGTTGATTTCCCCCAGGCCTTGACATAAAGTTATCAAAACATGTGATGGGAGCTGCACTTCCTCCTGGGCCACTGCCTGTGCATCCGATGCAGAGAATGGATGAAGCTCAGCCCTCAGGTCGGTACCGGGCCACGTGCTGTGTGCTGGGCCCACTCCTAGCTACACTAGTCTGCTGAACAGGGCTCGGAAGACCCGAGGCTGCACGCCTGTCCTGGGGGCAGGGTTCTCGGGGGGCGGTATGGGGAACTGGTGAGGGAGTTGGGGTGAGGTAGGAAAGAGATAATAAAAGGGTTCCATTTGTGGCTCGCGTGTGCCCAGCACTGACTGGGATGGATCTCCCCCTGGCACAGATCAGGAGAGTGAAGCTGGCACTGGATGAGCCTGCCAGGGCTGTGAGGATGTGACTCCACTAGGATGTTGTAGCAGGCAAGAGACTTGACAGCTCACCCGTGCCCTGGGGCAGTGCCTCCTCCACAGCCAGGAACGCCCCCCATGTGCCCTGTCAGCTAGGAGGAAATGCACCTGGGGGACCAAGTGTCTATGCATTTGTATGTGTACGTGTGTGCATTATGTGAACACAAGTGCATGTGCATGGACACCATGTTTTTGTGCATACATGTGGGAACTCACTTGTGCATGTTTGTGCACTGTTACATGTGTGCACTTGTATGTATGTGTATTCTGTGTGTGTTCTCTGTGTGCATGTGTGAACACACATGTGTGTGTACTGTGTGTGCATGCACTGCATTATGCATGTAAGTGCACTGTGCATGTATGTGCACCTATGACCATTGATGCATGTGCCATATGCACATGTGTGCTCATGTGCAAGTACGTACTTTTGTGCATGCGTGTCTTGTGTACTGTATACATGATGCATGTGGGTGTATACACAAATATTAACCAATTCGGCAGCTGTAGGGACTTCATTTAAGAACTCCGGGCTGAGTATCTGCAAGACGAATATGAGGAAGTTGAGGTAAGTTATCCCTGAGACATGCCACCAGGGCCTCTTTGCCCTTGGGGCAGTTCTTGCCATTCCTTGGCTCAGGCTCAGTCCAGCAGAGGGGCTGCCCTCCAAGGGCTGTTTCCTGGCTCCCTGCCCTCCACATCTGGCTAGACAGAGACTGGGGAAGGGAGGCAGGGGGCCTGGCATCTCTACATCCCGCACAGTATTTCTGGAGGGCTGTAGAGTGTCTCCTCCGTGTCCGGCTCCCCCAGCCACTTCCCTGGGCCAGTCCCACAAACCTGGTTGAGGTGCCTGCTGATGCCTCACCTCCCACTTTTGGCTTCTGAGTCCTTCCTTCACCTACATTACATTGTCTCTGTGTCAAGTACTACAAGTAGCTTGGTTTTCTTACAGGATAATTGGTACAGTCGTTCCTCATCTGTTCCTCTCTTCAAAGACAAGTGTTATTCAAATAAAGCTGCCTGTGACCGGACACAGGCTGTGATCAGTGCACATCTCGTGGGCACACACTCTGGTGTCGCATGCCCCGAGGGCATAGCCAGTGCCTCTTGTGCTCTTAAATGTGGGCCCTGGGGAAAGGTGTCACAATGACTGTGATAAACAGTTGTTTAGTAACAACAACTGCCATTCCATTGGACAGCTGGGAGGGTCCAGGTGTCCTTCTAAAAACACTTGGCATAGTTTCTCAGTTAATCTCCATGACACTTCTCTGAGTGAGATGATATTTCACCACCAGCTTACAGATGAGGAACTGAGTGTTAGAGTGGGTCAGAAAGTGCTCCAAGGTTGCACAAGGTTGGGTCATGGCCCACCTGTGGTTGATGCCAGTGGATTCATGCCCTAGTCTTTGTTCGCCACTGCTGTCCCACACCCTCATGGTGACCTGGACACAGGGTCCTTTCACGCCTCCCTTGTGTTTGCACGCCCAGCTTCCCATGGTGTCTTCCCCACTTGCCCCTGTCTTAACCACACCTCATCCCCTTCCAGAACAGCCTTCCTGTCTCACATTCTCTCCTTTCCTGCAGACATCTTGGGAATGTTCTCTCAGCCTCCCAGATGGACTTGCTCCTGGTCCTGTGTGTTCCCTGGGTGAATTTTCATGTCCTCCCACTACAGCCTTCATGGCTGCATACAGTGACGTTATATATTACATGAGTGTTGTGTACGTGTGAGCATCTCCCACACAAAACAGTGAGCTCCTTGAGGCATTAAGGCCAGGCCTGGGAGCCAGGATTGACTCAGAGCTGTCACTATATAGGTACTCATAAATGCCAGTGGACCAGATAGATGAGTGAATGAATAAATGATCATTTGGTGGAGTCTTCCCTGCTCACAGATTTCCACACATGAGCAATTATTCCTTAAGTCTGGCTGGCATAGCATAGGTACAACCATCACCCTATTTTGCAGATAAAGAAACCAACAGGGCCAAAGCATGATTCACACGTGGGCCTACGGAGATTTCCCCCAAACTGTAATAAGTCTGGACATCCTTGATGCAGAGCTGGTATTCAGACCACTGGTTCTACCACGTCCTGCCCAGCAGCAGCCTCCACAGTAATCAGTGTTATTAGGCAGGAACAAAGGGCCCCATTATCCAGGATTGACATTTTGGGAACATGGACCACAGCAACAAAAAGTAATATTTCTTAAAATGAACATTAGCTGTCCCTGACAATCAGCCCAGTGGAACAGTCCAACAAGCAGTTAGCCATGGTGTGCGGGCCCCCTGGATGAAAGATTACAGGGTTAGGGACATGCAGCCAATCAAGGGATCTGATTGGCTGAGTGGTCCTAAGTGCTTTATAATTGTGTTTCAGAGGGCTGTGGTTTAATGCCAGCCAAGGTCTCCTATTTTAAACTGAGTCACACAATTTAAAAGGACTGCCTTACGTCCTCCTCTTCAACCCTCGCATTATGTAAATTGTTAAGACTGTTATCCTGGGAGTTTGCCTTAGATGCTGGCTGCTTTAAATTTCCATTTCTTAAAATAAAAAAAAGAGAGAAGGGAGAAAAAAGGGAAACTATCACCCCTCTTCTTCTACAACAGATCAATAACTTCAGGTTTGTAGAAAGACAGACACACTGATGGAGGCACTCTGGAACATTCCAAATGGAATAACACTCTCGTGACAGACCATTGTTCATCTGGCTGGAGAAGGTAGGCTGGCGCATAGGCCCCTCGCAGCCCCTGTTTTTTTCATGCATTTGCATGGACTTTTGAAATATTAGTACCGTAGACTCTCCATTAACCGGAACTCAAGAAACTGGCAGTTGCTTGTGCGCACTGGTTGCTTGAGTTCTGATTAAGAGAGAGTCTTATATGTATCCTCCATCTGCCAATCCCTAGGGGTGCTGCTTAACAGAAAGTCTACTGTAGCCGTGGTTGCACAGAAGCCCTGGTGCCTACTCTGGCCTTTTTCTCTGGAGGGGAGATTTGCAGCAAAATAATTAAGAAACTTGGAGCAACCAACCTGCAAAGGCAGAAGGAAGGCTTCCTTGTTCAGGCCCAGTACATGTCCCTCCAGGGGTCAAAGGAAACTCTGCACCGACTCCCCTGGGCGGGGTGGGGTGGCTGAGCAGCACCCTTGTGACTACTCTTCTGAGCTGGTGGGCCGCAGGCTGGTCTTAACTGTTCCTTCCACACTCCTGTCCCGACTTTCCTGAAGGGCCCACCACCTCCTTCTACTCTTGGTCCATGAGTTTTTCAAGACATAGACTAACCCACAGGTAGGACAAGGCACGTGGCCAGGGGACCCTCATTCTCTAGGCCACTCTGACTGGCTTGACCAATGTCATGTGATCCAAAAAAGCACACAAGGCCTGAACCGGAGGCCTTTGCAGCACCCAGAGGGGAAACGCGCTCTTCCTGGTGGTCTTAAGCAGCCAGAACGCAAGACTATGTTCTGCGGGTCACCTTCCACCACGAAGGGAAGACTCAATGGAGAACAAAACCCAGAAAGAGAGAAGCACAGCTGAAGACTGGGGGAGCACCCCCATGCCCCTGGAGTGCCCAGGTCGCTCCAGCACTGCTTCCATCTGAATGGATGTGAATCTCACATCACAGACCGCTGGGTTTGCTGCTGTCACTTGCAGCCCAAACTCTCCTAATTCTACATGGCTCCACCGTCATCCTCACTGACAGGATCACACACCGTCTTACCTTCTCGCCTTACCCCCAGAGCCCTGCTTTCATGCCTCCTTACTTGGCTGGCATTTCAAAAACCAATTTGCTACATAACAAGATAGAGCGAAAGTGAAAGAAATAACACTGGCACCTCAAGAGTCAGATAATTAAAATGTGAGTAGATGACCCTGAATTCTCCATCAACTGTCTCTGTCCCCGAACCCTGACACAATGGGGACACTCGGGAACTCTGGGCCTTTTGATTTCTACTGCACTAAACAGGGCTCAGAGCTGGGAAGTAAAACTCCATGACCTAGAGACAGAGAAGGGGATGGGTGGGTTCACAGGCTGGTTGCAGAAGAGTGACACTCCCTGCTCTGTGCCAGCTCTCTCTAACTCGCCTCCCCACCCGCCCTGTGCGCTCCATGACTGCTGCTCCATTCTCTCTCTGCAGAGCTAGCCTCCTTGAGGGGAGGCCCTGTGAAATGAGGAGCGAGGATCCCGTGTCCCACAGCGGGACCTGTGCTGTGGGCATGCTTTCTGCTGGTTGTCCAGTCTTATCTCCAGGGAGCAGAGCTCATATTCCTCCAATGCTTCTCCTGGGTCTGACGGTTATCTCTGCAGGCTTCCTCTGAGATTTGTGTCCTGCAAACACAGCAGCAGTGAGCATGCATCTCTCATCTGTCCTCCGATATTTAAAGTACGTGGTTAGATCCTTCGATTGCTTTGTATGGTTTTATTCTAATGGCTGTTCCTGGCCCGAGCTCTGTGGATCAAATCACAGTTTGGGTGGGTGCAATCACAGGCCGGGTGGCAGCAGGGAGGGGAGGGATTTGAGGGTTTCCTGCTGCCTGAACTGACAAAAGGCTGTGGATCCGAGGCTTGGGGAGGGAGGAAGGAATGCAGTTGTCCTGACGGTACAGGAGGAGGCCTCGGGTGGTTACTACGTGGACACGTGCACGGTCCACAGTGAGGTGCCCAGGCTACTTCCACGGGGCAGCTCGTGTAAACGTATGAATATGTTCATTTCTTTGTTTGACTCTTTATTTATTTACATCTTCTACTGGCTCTCTTTCTCTGAAGAACTCTGACTGATACAGTATTTAATCTCCCATTTTCCCATCTGTGTGATGGTAATAATGTTCACCTCATGTTATTACTTGAGAATTAAATCACGTATGATATACAAAGACTTTAGAATCTATTAACATCGAAGCATGGCTGAGGCAGAAAGAAAGTGTGCGGGCAGAAAGTCCTAGCAATGAGACCTCAAGAGTGCTGCACACGTAGATTAGATCTAAATAGGTACAGGGGTACCTGGGCCAAAACTCCCTTCAGCCAACATCGCTATTCTACCGTCACACTGAATAACATCTGATGAAGAATCAGCATTAACCCTCTGTTACGGTGGTGACCAAGTCATCTTAGAGGGACAGGCTTTTAAATGCACCTACAGGTTTAAAAGTGCATATGAATTATAACTTTAAATAGTATTATATAACCTAAAGATCTGAAATTAAATTATGCCCTATAAACATCTATGAACATTCTTATTAAGAAGTGGTAGAAACTTCCATTGTTGACCATAGGTTGGCATTTTGGGCACTGTATATCAGTTTGATCAACCACAGTCCAACTCTGAGCTGGCCCCGCAGGGGATACGAGAGAAATATGAGCTCTAAGACTTGTCCTACAGGAACTTAAGTCCAAAGGGAAAATAACCACTTGCATGAAAGGAGCAGCAGAGAACAGGTGAGAGCAACTGGGTGCTGTTTGGATCAGATGAGAGCTGTCAGGCAGAGATGAGCCCTGAGCTGAGCAACGGAGTGGCAATTAGAGAAAGAAGAAAACTAAAAATGAAACTTGCCTCGTCTGAATCATGTGCACAGCCCCTGTAACCATCCTTCAGGGTCTGATGTGAGGTCCACGTGCATCAGTCCTCCTCAGCAGTCAGAAGGCATGAGGGCTACATGAAACCAATGCCGTAGAAGGACTTCTGTCTCCCAGATGGGTGGGCATGGAAAGACCCCAGCAGCCCCTCGTTGTCCACTGAATCTGGAGACCCCTAAGGACCTACTTCTGGGGGAATCAGTGCTGGATCCCTTTGTGAACAGGCATGTCACATGCTCTTCCCACCCAGAATTTTGAATACATCTCTCCTTTCTGTGATTCTCTACATGATCTATGACAAAAGGCTTTAAAAATTGTGGTGATTGTGGGTGCAAGTAAGTAATAATACTACTGAGGTTGGTAGGAAACAGAATTCACTCAGATGATTTAAGACAGTTTTTAATGGACAACTTATAGAGATGTGGAGGGGTGAGCACAATTAAAGGGACTCTCATGGAATATCGCCTATTTTACAATGCTGCCCACTCAAGGTCCTCATGCTTCCTCATCATTTGAAATGTTTATACTTATTGCAAGTGTTCTTTGAGACTTGTTAAAACACAGACCAAAGACACAGGACCAGATGCTCCCTGCTCACATCAGCAGCAATTACACGACGCCACATGTTGCAAAGTGATTCATCAAAACTAGTGGGAAAAAGGATTTTGGAAGGTATGTGTAAGGAATTGCATTGGCTGGAGAGTTCAGGTCTGTCCATTGCAGCTAACACCTTTCCCAGGGGTGGGGGTAGTAGACAGCCCACACCCTGGTTCCCCTACAATGCTGCAATGCTGGAGAGGAGGAGGGGGCTGGTGGAGAGGATTCTGCATTCTGTCCACGTGACCACAGAGAACCTCCCCAGGCACAGGGAAGCAGGCAACAAATACTGCTGTAAATATTGGTTCTTAACATATTTCTCCCTCTCTTTTGAATAATACTATTCCATTTGTTATTTTTTTCATAAGAAAAAAAATTCCCTTACTCTTAATTTTGCTCTGGAGTGGTCTTAGGCTAATTTGCAGGGAAGCAATGAATAGTTTTTAAGGAGAAGGCCAATGGGGATGCATCGTGGGAGCCCAGAGAGAAATGAACATTTGCCCCCATCTAGCTGAGTTTCCCTGGCAAAAGTCAGTAGGGCAGAGGGTGGTGGGTGTGTCTTGCTGCAGGAGCTTCTCCGAGTCCAGCCTGCTCATTGCCCACTGGCAGGAGACCAGGTGGGACAGAAGTGTGTACACACAGCACTCTCGGAGTTCCTTGGTGTGGAGTTCTCACCTGACCATGGCACGGTTTTTGGTCTGTGACTTTAGCTATAAAGTGTCACTTCCTTGAACTTCCACATCAACATTGCAGAGCAGGAAATTGCTTTATTATTATGCTAAACTGGCACGTTGTTTGGATAGGAGGAATGGTTAATGAAAATGATTGCACTGTACCATGCAAAAGATAAAGTGCTAAAAATGCTGTTACAGTCAACAGCCTACATAATTTGTGCCATTATTAGGGACAATTTGTGATTTTTAAAAAGTTGAGTGGGTCCAAATGTCAAATGGGGAAAAACATTAGTTAAAATATCCAGGAATAATGAATGATTTAGAGAAGAAAGAAATCCAAAGAGATTTAAACATTTCTGTTTTAATTCACTATTTGAAAACGTACACAATTTACATCCTGCACTTAGTACCTTGAACTCTGGTGGGTGCCTGCCCAGCTCTTTCTCCACAGATGTGTCAGCTGGAAGAATTGAGACTTTCTCCACAAAAACAGATTTTTCAAGAAAAGTGCATTCTATTCTTCTCTCCCGTCCCTTCACCCTGACCTCCTATTTCTTTGGAGCAAAACAGTGTTTGAAAGCTTTGGGGGATCTCCCAGGTGAGAAGAAGGTCTCCAGCTGGAAGTATAAGACTGAAAAACGTTGTCTGGAAACAAGCATTAAGTACAAGATAAGAGAGAATGGTCTGAGAACCACTTGTGATGTCTTCATGATTTCAGTAAGAATTCATTGAACCTTTGGGATATGACAGAGCGCCACATTACTGAATCTTTCTAAATTAAAAAAAAGTGAAGGGAGGATTCAGTGAATGAGCACTTCATTCATTCATTCACTCACTGATTCACCAAGGAGTTTCTCATATATGCCGAGCCCTAAGGGTACAAAGACGAATAATTAAGATGTGATCTCAGTCTTTTATGGTGACTTTAGTGTTGCAATAAATTTTTTATAGTGCCCAAGCCAAAAGAAATCCTGAACAGTTCTGTTCATTATGTTGTTAGGTTTAAATAATAAGTATTTCTAAAACTGAGAGAAAAAATAAGACTTTGATTTCATTTTCAAATCACAGAAATTACTGATTAGTGGGATGTGAGCATCTATTGGACACTGAACAACCTATAAAAATTTGGAATTAGATTAGGTGCTGTCACATTCTCTTCTTCAGCAACACCGATTTTTGCATAATACTTCCTTTTTAACACAGCGACTGCTGGAGACCCAGTTTTGTATACATGTGACACCATCAGAGGAATGGAATTCCATTTAATACTGAAAATTGTGAGGTACCTTGAGCTGATAGTTCTCAGTGTACAATTGTTGCTTTTTCCTTGAACATGTAAACCATCCCATGGTGCCCAGTGGGCTCCCTGTGGCTCCCCTGAGCACCTGGGCACTTTCTGAACCACACTATGCAACGTGTGGCCTTCAGATGGAGTCTCCAAATTGCTTGTCATTCCAAAATAAATGCAGAAATTGAAGAAAAGCTTAGTAACATGTTTAGTTATTTGACCCATGTTATTTCTTCTGATTAGGGCTTATTTTTTGTATGTGTTTTTATTTTATTTTTCTAGCAACTTATTTTTATTTAATGTTACAAAGTTAGGGTCTCCAATGGGTTGGAGTTAAAAAATAAACTGGAACCTCCCCACTGACTGTTGTAGGGGCTCAGTCTAATGAGAAAGCCAGACATAAAACCGGATGCCCTTTTAAATGTTAAATTTAAAACTATGTAATATTATTATTAAATTACCATAACTAAGCACAACAATAGTAAACCTTTTGAAGGACCAATTAATGAGAAACTCCTAATTAGTTTTTTCAGAGTCTTGGAATATTCATTTAACCATAGCATACTTTTGCAAATATGGTAAAAAAAATTTTGTACCATAAGATGAAGCATCAATTTTACTGCACAAAATAATTTCAGGTGGTACTAATTTGCTTTGAATATCTAATTAGAAAACATGCCCACCACTCACTCTTCCTTCCCCCTTTCCCTCCCCAGTCCCTTCTTTCTTCTCCTCCTCCCCCACTCCTTCCCCTCCTTCCTCACCTTCTCCCTCTTCTCCTTCTCTCTTCCTTAATCACAGAAACCTTCTGGGCAGAAAGTCAGTCCTGTCCTTGAAAGCACTGAGATTCTTTCTGTGTTACCATGTTTTGGTGCTGAGGTTTATCCTTTGGTCACCCTGTCCTTACAATCACTCGAGTAAGAAGTCACTATCGTAATTATATAATAAATGAGTTTTGTTTGGAATCTGGGGAAAAGACTCTATTGAATGAGCTTCAAAGAGTGTAAAAAATGAAAAAGGAAATTCGATGCACTGTCCAAGGGCTGTGGTACAATGATTTCCCCCCTACATTTGCTAATTAGAACACTATAGCTACAGAAACTGTTACAAATTAGAAATGTTCACAGAATTTAGACCCAAAAGGAATTACACAGAAGTGTAATTCATTTATCCTCCCAGTTTTTGTGACTCACTTCTTATCTTGTCTCGAGTTGACTGGCGATGTGTGGTGAGGCAGAGAAATGTTGAGTAAATACTAAATGCATTGTACTGTCAAGTGGATTCTTATAAGGTAGATGTGCCTGGATTGTTCTAGAGCTGTTTTCTGAAAGTTAAGTGTGTGTTGGGGTGGTAATGGAGGAGACAGCAAGCAGGCCCTCTTCCTGGAGGAGGGCTCCATGGAGCCTGGGACCTCACTCTCAGAAGTGGGTGCTGTACCTCATGGCTCCTGCAAGTGGGTCTGTAAAGACTCATCGACATTTTAAGGGGAAAAACTATACTCTCCTGAGTGCTCTCTTCTCCCTTGACTATTTTGTCTTTTTGTTGGTTTGTAGCTTTTGATGTTAAAAATAGGAAGAATAATATGTATAATGCTTAAGAGCAGCTTCAACAGAGAGAGAATTTCAACTTTTAGGTTTTAAAAGCCTTATGGTTAGGAAAAGCTTTCCAAGATGCAGGAGTGCAAACAGAGCTGCCATCAAAATCTTGAATGTCGATAGCAGTTGATATGCTTCTACACATCCTCACTACTTCTAAACTTTTCAGTTCCCAAAACACCCCAGCAATGTCCTAAATATTTGATCCATTAAAGAAAAAAGATTCCGAATATATGTCGAGTAAAATTAAATCCAGCTCGAGAGTACACTGACTTCATTTAAATTCTGATTATTTAAGTGCTATTTGATATTTACAAAGATTTTTATTGCTGTCTTGTAAGCCTCTCAAAATCAGGGCATTGAATCTTGCTGTCAATAGGAGGAATTAAGTGTCAAAGATCAAGTCATTTCAAAACAGATTAAAATAGTTAGATTCTAAAGTTGGCACAGTGAATTTTTGGCATACTAGATAAAGTGAACTGTTTGTTTCTGTTTTAGATCGGTGATGCTGTTTGTGTGTCTTTAAATGAAAAATTAAGTTTGCGCTACAACTGCTTGGTTTTAGAATTTTTCACAGAGAGGATTCAAGTCACGACGTCCACATTTCAATTGTAAAGTGAAGTGAATACATTCTCATTTTTTAAGCCAGAGGTGATTAAACAAAGCTCTCATATATAAGTTTTCATATGTTAATCACCAGGAGAATATGAATTCTCTAGTCCAAAATGTAATTATTGTCAATAAGGGACATTATTAGTTATTTACATACCAAGAAGTAACTTGACCATTTCAAAAAAGAAATGTACAAGTAGTTTTGAAAATCGTAAAAGTAAGAAAGTAGAAAGGAGAAAAAGAATAACTTACTGGGTCTTCTGGTCTTCACAAGGTAAGAAGTCTGGGCATGCCATTATTTCTTCAGAACATTCTAAATGAGTGCCTCCCGTGTGCCAGTTCTTGATATTGTCTCTCCAATCTATCAGGTGCAGATATTCAGGCACCAAAGGCTGCATTTATTAGGGGTTATTTGCTTGTAAACCTTGGAACCCAGTCTCAATGGCAGCTCCTCTGTTAACTTTGGTCAATTCTTTTGTTATGAGAAGTTACTCAGCTATTTTAAATTGAACAGTTGAAGGGTCTGGTCCAAGAAGGGTGTGGCAGCTCTGCTAGTTGTAGGAAGATGCTTGGAGAAGAGGTATAATAGAATCACAATTCTAAATGCAGAGGGCACCTCCAAGATTGTCTATCCTCTCATTTTACAAATGAAAAAACTGAGGCTCAATGCGCTAAGAAGTGACTCCCCCAAGCCACAACAAATCATAATAATCAGGTGTATATTTTTCTGCAGTGGGTAAAACACTTAGGCCATGTCTTACTAGTCGTTAGGTATATGTAATGCAGTAGTTTTCCTCCCTGAAAATGTTATTAAATTGATGCTGAATCTTGTAATTCATGATATCTTAGATCATATGAGCCGTGAGTATGAGGTCCACCTCTACTTTATTCACCAAAGTGTATCCAGTGCCTAGCCAATACAAAATAAATGCAAAATTTGGGTACAAAATACTAACAAATCTAATGCAGCTGTGTGTATGATAAAATGATCATCCATCTTGACCAAGTTGCATTTAACTTAGGAGCTGAGGCGTGCTGTCACTTTAAGAAAATATATTAATGTAATTCATCCTACTTACAGACGAAGGAAGAATAATATACAATTATTGCAAAAGAGCAGGAAAAGTATTTGAAAATTACCATTCAGTAATGTTAAACTTTTCACTAAACTAAGAATAGCAAGAATCCTCCTTAACTCAATTGAGGGTCTTTAAAGTCCTCAGTAACTATCATTCTTTTTTTAAACAGTATTTATTGAGCATCTATTACTTGTCAGGCACTATTCTTGGCACTTAAGAAACTTATACTCTAGCAGGGGAGACAGACTAAGCATAAGAAATAAGTAAATTATGTAGTATTTTAGATGATCAATACCTTCTAAGGTGATAAGTGCTATGGGAAAAAGAAAATACTGGAACAGCACAAAGTGGAGCAGGTAGAGGGAGCGGTATTAAATAGGACGGGTAGGCTCATTGATAGGGTGGGTGACTCGAACAAAGACTTGGAAGGAGGTGAGGCGGTTTTCCAGGAGGACACCTGGGAACTGAGTATTCCAGATAGAGGGAGGGTGCAGAGGCCCTAAGGTGAGTGCGTGTCTGGCTGGTGTGTGGGACAAAGTGGATTATGGGGTTGTTGGAGAGGATGAGGTCAGAGAGGTAATTGGGAAGGCAGATCAGAGAGATGAAAAGTATGCTTTGACAGTTACTCTGGTGATATGAGGAGTCCTATTGTTTAAGATTTGGGATTTTACAAGAAAAAATACTTTTAAAAACATGAGTCTGGGCCTATCATTAGACTGTGCCACTGACTTTCAAAGGATGTGTGACCAGAGATAGAGGACATAGAGCTCCACTGAAATATGTAACAGAACTAGGTTTCTACATCCTGCCCGGACTCTGACCCTGCCATTCTCTATGCTTCACCTTGGAATACCTCAGGTTCCTTTATGGGCACTTGGAGAAGAGGTTAAGGTGTGGTAGAAGGCAAAGCAAAAGATGCTTCCAAATTCATGGCATGGCCACCGGGTCTAAACAGGGATTAAATAAGGGAAAGATTTTAAACTGTCCTTTGGAGATTGTGACAGGAAGTTCAGTAAGATAGGGAGGTGGCAGTGGCTGAGACGAGACTGTGGTGGAGCTACAGAAAATGGGAGGTGAGGAAGAGGGAGTTTCTTGGAAACAACCAGGCTCCACGAGGGCAGGGGAGAGAAGTGGGTGGGGGAGACTAGAGGGAGGCAGCGGGGAGGAGGCAGAGGCGGGGAGGGGTGTGGAGGTGGGAGCTAAGGCTCCTCCGGGAGAGGTGTCCCACCTCCTCCTCCTCCTAGCGTCAGCAGGGGCCTGACTGCAAGGCGATGATCAGCTCTGGGCTCTGGGAGGAGAGGTGGTGGCACCAAGACCTGGACACTCGTAACAGCGTTACAGGTCAGAGCAACTCACCTGCTGGAGGCTCCGAGTTTGCTCTGGGAGATTCTAAACACCTGAGTGCTCCTTCGAAACCCTTTGGAGGATGTGCTTCCCTTCCGCACACTCACTCGGCTCCCAGGTTGACCACAGGCCAGAGGGACATCACATTTGCTGCCTCATCTTCCTGCTTCTGCCCGGCTGACTATCACATGGTGCCGCGGGCAGGGTTCCCACGAGGTCGCACTCCCGAGGATCCTCTCAGAGGCACGGTCTCCCCAACCCAGGTGGCTCCAAACCGAGGCAGCTCCCTCAGGCCATTGCCAAGGCCACCACCGTGGAGGTGGCCTGAGGGTAGGACACCCTCACTTGGGCCCGGAGGAGAGGTGGCCATGTGGTCCACGCCCCGCGAAGGCCAGCATGGGCAGGGCCATGCTGCCCTGGCTGCGAGGCTTCGTGCTGCCCACGGCGGCCTGCCAGGACTAGGAGGACTACTAGGAGATCCTCTTCCGAGGCTTGGGCCCCAATGGGGACGAGGTGGTGGACATCATCAAGCTTTGGGAGGGGATCAAAAACTCGAGCTTCACGTTTGGCCTGCACTCAGAGAAGGTGATTGACCAAGAGAATGTGGCACCAGGAGTCTGGAGAATGAAGCCAAATTTACCCTTTCTGAAGCTTCTTTCAAAGACCCATGTTGTAAGGGGGGATTCTCTTCCATGAGCCCCTCAAGCAGAAAAACACAGGCTGGGGACACGATGTCAACCATCTCCTGGGCATTGTGGGAGATGCTTCATGGGTTTCTGGTGCCTCATTCAACATTTACTGAATGCACACAGAATTTTAGGGACCATGTCAGCCTTTGTGTATGTAGAAGTAAAAGACCTTTTCTTTAATAATCAAGGCGTACACAGCCCAGAGTTCACACTTCAACAATAGGCACAGATGCATCCCCAGAGCCACTGTCTCTTTCTGACATCCATGAAGTCTAGGGGGAGTCAAACCTTAATTCATGAGTTAACACTTCAGCTGATTGTTTAGTACCTTGCCTAAATTAGTGAAGCCTTCCTTCTCGAGATGAGCCAGTCTCCATGTGGCCTCTTTTTTCTATCCTTAGTTATGGGGGCTCTATTTAGCTAGTCTTCAAATTGTTCTTGGGTAGGCTGAGCAGACATACTGTTTTAAATGGTACAGAAAACAATGGTACTGTCCTGTTTCAAACAGTACGTATGGTCAGTCTAGTCTCATTGGGCTAAATTCAAGGTGTCAGTAGGCTGACCATAGGTACTGTTTGAAATAGGACAGTGCTGTTGTATTTTGTCCCATTTAAAATGGTACATCTGGTCAGCCTTTTCTTGAGACGGATTATTCTATAATTCAGTTGTAATTTTAATGTGATCATGGGAGGCAGCACACATAATATTTACCTATTCCCCCATCTTGGACCTTCTCCTCACTGTCATTCTTAACAGTGAATAATTAGAAAGTTTTATTTTTTTAATTAAATTTAGAATGGGTGACATTTGTTAGTAAAATTATATAGGTTTCAAGTGTATTATTTTATAATACATCATTTGTGTGTTGCATTCTGTGCTCACCACTCAGAGTCATTTTCCCTTCTACCACCATATATCTGACTCATCTCCCTCCTCTAACACTCCCCTGTCCTCACACTTCCCTCCCCTCTCAACCCTGTGGTAACCACTAAACTATTGTCTCTGTCAACCAATTTTTGTTTCTTTGTTTGTTTGCCTTGTTCCTTTGTTGTGTTCCATTTTATATCCTACATATGAATGAAGTCATATCGTTCTTGACTTTTTCTGTCTGACTTATTTCACCTCACATTATAATGTCAAGCTGCATCCACGTTGTTGCAAATGGCAGTATTTTATCTTTTTTACGGCAAAGTAGTATTCCATTGTGTATATGTACCACATCTTTATCCAGTCATCTATCAAAGGGTACTTTTGTTGTTTCCATGTCTTAGCCATCGTGAATAATGCTGCAGTGAACATCGGGGTGGACTTCTTTAGGGTAGATACCGAAAAGAGGGATTGCTGGGTCATATGGTAACTCAATTCTTAATTTTTCAAGGAACCCACATGGTGTTTTCCATAGTGGCTATACCAATTTACATTCCCACTAGCAGGTTTCTTTTCTTCCACAGTCTCTCCAGAACTTATTATTATTTGCCTTGTTGATAATAGGCATTCTAACAGGTGTGAGGTGATATCACAATGTGGTATTGATTTGCATTTCCCTAATTGCTAGTGAATTGAGCACTTTTTCATATATCTTTTCGCTGTTTGCATGTCTTCTTGGAAAAAGTGTCTGTTCAGGTCCTCTGCCCATTTTTTAATTGGATTGTTTATTTGTTTGTTTTTGTTTTTGAGCTGTACAAGTTCTTTACATATTTTGGAGATTAGCCCCTTATCAGAGGTGTTGTTTGCAAATATCTTCTCCCATTCAGTTGGTTGTCTCTTTGTTTTGTTGATTCACAACAGTTTCTAATATGATGTCTTCTATATTAAGTGTGTGAGTTATTGGAATAGCTTCACTCACAGCAAGCCAGGTGTTGAGTTCATCTCAAGACAAATTCATATTGCCATTAGCAGAGTCAACTAACTCACAGATTTTATCATAAACTCTGCTACAGGCAGCTGCACTATTGACTGGAAACTCTTCTAAGTCGACAGATGAGGAGGAGGATTCCACAGACATCACAGCTAGCTACAACTTTCTCCAACATTTCTGTAATGTTTCACTTCTCACAGAATCCCAAGCACAAATGAAAGTGTAGATAGCATCTTTAAAGATTATATTTTTTTCTGAAAGTTCAGAGTTATCCCATCAAAATTAATCATTTTTCACATGAAGTCATGCCTTTAAAACATTTTATATGCTATATCACTCCCTGATCCATTGGTTGGATCAGACTTGTGATGTTAGCTGGAAGATAATATATGAAAATGTTGCCATGAATGAGCTCTTCTGCAGGAGGACAAGTGCGACTGTTAGCAGGAGTAGCAAAACTTTTCTGTTCTCTGGTATTCCTTTCTTTCAATTTCCTTCAACACTGGGGACAAATGAATAATGAAACCAGTTGGTAAAAATCTCTACATCTATCTAACTTTTACTCTGTGCGTGATAATCTACAGGAAGGTTAGCTGTGCCTCTAAAGCACCTTGGTTTCACAAATTTGCCAACCACACACAACCTTACCTTTTAATTTCCCAAAGCATTTGCACAAATGAACACAGTTATATACTCTTTATTTAGTCTGAACCCCTGAGCTACCTTCTCATTACCACCAGTCGAAGTAGGCAGACACTGCTACATTAATTCAGTCTCATCTGCATTATAAATCTGCTCTGGGGTCAAGCCAGTTTCTTTAACCAATTCACCAAACATGTCACAAAATGAAGCTGTAGCCTCAAAATCAGCTGATTTCTGCTCATCTGACAAGTCCAGCTTTGGAAGCCATGATGAATCTTGAATCAGGTAAGCCAGCCACTTGAAAATGCACACTGACCTTTAATGTTCATTTTCTCATGGAATTCTCTCATTTTTTCCTGCAACATAGTTCCAGAAATACAACGACCCTCAGATCTTTTCAGCAAAAACCACTCATACAGGGCCTGGGCAAGCACGTTCATTTTTTATATGTGAAGAGTATGATGCCTCTCCACACTCTTGTCATGCTCCAAGTTAACATAAAACTCCTTTATCTTCTGAGACTGAGCCTTAGTTTCACAGATCATCCAAGAACCAACATTAAATTTTTCCATGAGCACTGCGTGACGCTCACCTTTCTCAAGCCTCTTGCATATTTTCATCTTCTGCTTGAGGGTAAGCAGAAGATGTGTTTATGCTTACTTGGGACCTGTTTAGGTATGAATATAATAGATCCCAACTGACCTGTATGCTTACCCAAGGTGAATTGGCAGACAACTTGTGTTTTTTTAGATTATAGGTCTCTGGTCCAAAAGGAGCTTGATCTGGGCCTGATGAAGAAATTGGGGATTGCTCAAAGAGCCTGGACTTTAAGCTGGACACAGACAGGAAGCCACCTTGGGAAGTGGCTGTGTTCTGCAGATAGAAAGGAGATGTGCAGGAAGGAAATAAACAAAATTTGATGACCAAAAATGTGAATTCTGATGGTGATTAGTGCCATCCATCTTTACTCATGTCTGTAGAATAAGGAATAGCCATATGACTGGCTTTAGCCAATGAAATTGAGTAGAAATGACACTCTTTCAGGTCAATTTGAATTTGTTTTAAATTATTGATCATTTAGAAAATGCTCAATTACAATTAGCTTTGACCCATCACCTAATTTTTTTAAAGATTATTACCAGATTTGGGAAGAGCATCTATCAAATTTCATTCCTGCAGGAACTTAAGTTTTCTTATCCTATGATGAACCTTAATTATTCCTTGAGTTGACAACTCTCATCACCATGTCTTTCATTACTACCTTCCTTCCATTAAGGAATTTATTGTAGATCACACAGAAATATCTATTAATCCAAGTGATGTGGGTCCTTAATGGCTTGGCCAGGTCTCAGAAACCAGTGGCCACTTGGTCCTAGCATCGGGCACAATAAAGGTGACATGAGGGAGCAGAGCAGCAGGGTAAGAAGAGACAGAATGACAGATGAACACATTTCTTTTGCAAATTGTGCAAACACGTGTGATCTTGTGAACCCAGGTTGCCGCCCCTCCCCAGGCTTGGACGGGGATAAAGTCCTGAGCTCGGGCTTCTCCAGCTTCCTGGCAAATCTTGCCCGAGCTTCTGTGATGCTGAGGCCAGGGCCTTGTCTGAGCAGTGTGCCTGCTTCCTTTTGTGTCAGCCCGAAGCCCGAGCGGGACCTCCCACGGCTTCCTTCAGCTCACAGTAACCTCTTTGGTCCACACACATCCTGCTTGTCATGTTGTGAAGAGGGACATGGTAGTTAACCAATGAAATGTAAAAAGAAATGATTTTTCTCTCCTGTGAATGTATCAAAAAACAGAGGACAAAGGAGAGAGGCTGGGAAACAGGTTTTGAAGTAAAATGTGGTGTGCTGTGTTCTATCTCTTGTCTGAGCACTTGACTGGACTTCCCAACGTTTGCCCATTTGTCTCTGCTGAGGGCACATAAAATGCCTTAGTTCAACGTGCACTGATTCTCAGGTAAAGCTTACCTGTGGCTCTTCTGAAGAATGCAAAGCAGTTTTCACACTATTAACAACCCAAAAGCTTGTACATCTCAGACATGGAAATAAACCCAGAAATGACGACCTCATTAGCATGAGAAGACAGGGAGAACCTCAGGCAAGTTTGTCATGCGTGGTATTTATGAACCACACATTTGACAACTCCACAGTTTATTATACTATTCTCTGAAGATGAAGCAAGGAAATAAAGCTGGTTTGCAGGTGCTGTGCAAAATCAAAAAGCAACGAACAAAAGGAGGCACCATTCTGGCTCAAACGACTTGCCATTAATGAAGTGTGCAGACACAGTTTGGTAAGTTCTGTTCGGTTTAGGCTTAGCTTCCACGGCCCTGCCCACACGGTTTCTCTTTGTTCCGAGATGAGGGAGGTGGGCCTGCTGGCTTCATTGGGCTGAATTTCTCCATTGATTTTCCCTGTACCTGGACATGGCAATGGTGGAAGCTCCCTAGGGCTTGGTGGAAGCTGGATTTTAGAATGCCCTAGTCATTTTAGTGGAGCATAAACAGTCGGCGAGAACTGGGAATTCCACACCATAGAAAACAGGGGCCTCACAGGCCAAGGATTTAAAATGACAGGATCATTGACCTGAAATGATTTGCCAAGCCTGGACCTTGTCTAGCAGGCAAGCTTGGAGAGCCATGAAAGCAGATGATGGAGAGCATCCACACCTGCTGCTGGCTCCCCACTGACTTCTGTGGGGTTTCAATCAGTGTACAGGTGCAACGCTGAGAATGACAGCTCTTCGGCCCTCACACCTCTGCATAATGAGGCTATCTCTCATGGTAGTGGGGAATTTGACTTGATATTATGGAATATGAAGCAACTGTAACCGAAGCAGTAAAAAAAAAAAAGAGATAAAAAGAAGATGTAATGGTCATTTACATTAACTCCTCTGCAGAAACAGGCTTAGGATAAGAAAATTTTCATCGGAAGTGATAATTGTAAGCATGAAACTGATTAATATTGCAGTCACTGGAGAAGAAGACATGCAAAAATATCATGAACATTTCAGGGACTATTTTCCTTATATAAAGCTTATTCTTATAATATTACTGCATTTCAAAAAACTACAATTTTAGAAAAAACTGAACTATAGCTCTTTGCAGTGATAGGCGACAGGTCAGAAAAGCATTTCAGAATAATTTTACACCTTTTAACCTTAAAAAATACTTTGCTGACAATTGAGAAAGGGCCTTAAAAGAAGCTCTGATAGGCATTCTCACAGCGGGGTTGCCATGTCCCATCACCGCACCAGAGCTTCTGCATAATGTATCCTGTAATAAGGCGTGTGCTGCACATCACAGAGGCTGAAGAGCAGTTTGCAGAGAGTAATCCTAGCAAGAGCCGCTATTAGTCATGACACTGAAAGTTTGTTACATAAAACTCCTGGGAAGACATAAAGGAAGTAAACTGTTTAAATTTTTGATTTGAGTTGGGAAATAACTACTTTGTCATCGGATTTTGTCAGCATTTAAATATATATTTAGAGTTCTCTGTTTTTCCATTCTGTTCATGGTTGGACAGTCTCGTTAAAGGAGTGACACTTACCCCAATCCTATTGCTGAAAGTGGTACTGCTTAGAAAACTGTTTGTAACAATTACTGCTGATAATTATGAATGCTAATAGGATGGCTGAGAGTTCCACATTTCCCCATTGCAAATCCTGTTCAAACTTGGGGACAACTTAGTTTTTTCCTGTAGTGAAAATGAAAACCCATCCATGAAGGAAAGATACACTCTTAAATAATCGTTCTTATGCCTATTGTCCCAAGTCAAGGAGAACATAGGAGTGGGAAGGGAAGGGAAACCAAGGAGACAATGGATTTCTTGTGGTTTTCAACAAAAATGTGACTGACGAAAAAAGAGAGGGAGAAGAAGGTGGGAGAAATATGTTTTTAAGCAAGTGTTTCTTTTCTTTGCTGACAGATCCAATCAATGATGTTTTCAGTTGTCCTGGGGGTGTCACTTAAAATGAAAATGTTCTGGAATGAGTTCTAGTCTTCTTACATGAGGCAAATTGAATTGGGATGGAACTAACCTCAGAATTGGATTTGACTAACTGCTCAAATATGGTTCCCCTTATTGTTTTAGATGAAATAAGTAATTGGCCATCCTCTGAATCCTACTTGAATCATTTTTAGTAGGATGCAGAGAAGAGGATCTGTTGATGCATTTTGCTTTTATTTTACTGTTTTCTTTCTTTCACCCTTTTTGTTTTTCTAACTAACTTTTCTTTTCCAGTTTAGATGGCAATGTCTCTTTCAAATTACACAGAACTCGTTCAGAATTTCCTTACTGTGGCTCCATGTGTTCACTCTTTGGAGCAGTCCACCCTTGGGAGCATTATGCTTCTTCTGGTGTTTTTCTGGAGAAGAATTTCTCTCCCCAAGATGTTTACTAGTCCATGGAGGCACCTGAGATGCTCAGAACCACTGTTTACGCATATTCTCAAGAATGAAAACTTTGCTGGCTTTTTTTTTTCAACTATCTTAATTCACAGGGAGGCTCTGTAAATTAGCAAATACAGAGGAATAAAATCCAGGGGTGTGGGGAGGAGGCATTCACAGAGTGGAGAGCGGCAATGACCCAAGGATCGCTCCTGTGTGGGTTGGGGGTGTATGAACATGTATCTCTAAAGCTCAGATTCTCTATGTTTTGGTCAAGCGTAGAGATTTGTTTGGGATTGAGACACAGTGAACTAAGTGATGGGTACTAGCAATTCTTAACCATGTTGGGACTCTGTGACTACCACGTCCAACCAGAGGAAGCTCTGACTAACAGGATTAATGACAGTAACAAAAACAGGCACGCAGATCCAGCATTCCATAATCACAGTGCCTGGGACATGCCTGTTGCTGTAATAATTACTGGTTTTCAGTAATAATCCATTTCTCTCGTATTTTCAGGGAGTACACACACACACACACACACACACACACACACACACGCACATTCCTGATAGGAAACCTTTTAGATCTGCTAGAGGTTTACATTTTACCTTTCCCTCATGAAGCATGTCAGGTGTGGCATGCTTGTGCTGCTTGTCTGAGTGCTGAAATGGCAGGTGCATCACTTAGCTATTTGCTAAGTCATTTATTTTTCCAGAGAAATGAAAATGATGCTTTGCACTCAGTACCTATTCTCCAAGGATTCCCAAATCCTGGAAAATACCAATTTGCTCCCCCCGCCCCCCCCGCCGTAGTTTTCTTGTCTCATGAGTGATGTGCACTCAGATAGCCCCGACATTACCAATGAGGACACAAAAGGAAAATCATTTGTGGACAACGCTTTCTGAAGGCTAAGCAGCGAATAAGTGACAAATGGCCACAGGAAACAAAAATATACACTTTGTGACTTATTCGTCTATTTGGGCCCCATTTCCAAGGTGAGTTATAAGACTTAGCACCACCCCTTTCTGCACACCTCTTTACTGTGTCAAAGGAAAGAGCACATGAGAGAGTTAACTGGACTCCTTTCTCAGTAAAAAAGCACATGATTTGGGATGTTCATACATTTTGTGAATCAGTTTTATTTGGTAACAGCATGTAAATTTTACAGAATCATTTGGCTGAACAATTAACTTCAGGAGGTGAAGAGCTAACAAAAGGATAATTGATCAATGGCTAATTGCATTTCCTCACTCTGGGTAATTTTCAATGATTTCCCTGCTTCCGCTGTCTCTCTTTCCCCTTCTCTTGCCCTGTAATGCTTGGTGCTTTGTCATAATTTGAAAGTGATGCTTTCATGAAAAACTTTTTCTTTTTTGTACTCTTGTATTATTTTCAAATACATTTAAAGGGCACCTGTTACTTTTCTACTAGTATTTTTAATTAAAAAACAACTATAACAGAATTTTTAAAAAATAGAATCTTTACTAAAATCATTTGTCTTTCACATTGTTGGTTGAAAACTTTCAATGCCTTCCCATTATCTAGGCCAGTGACTCCCAACCTTTTCCACTTGTGTACCCCTTTTAAGCCCATTTCTATAAATCATACCCTTTATTTTTAAAACAGCTGTTTTTAAATACTGACACTTTTGGCAGTGCCTTTCTTAATGTAAAATAGTGGAAATGAGGTAATAAATTAGGAAAGAAAAATTACTACACTAAAAGTACAAACCACAGATTTAATTTTACAATACCTGTAACACAGTTGATAATGATCAAGTATTTAACAAACTTTTAATTTATTATTATTAATAATATTTATCTGTGTTATCTGAAAAGTCCATAATTGTTATGCAGATCACTAGCTGATTGAAATATTGTTAGTGAGATTGTTGAGCTTGCTTTGATGCACTTAGTTTCTTGAAATCAGGCTCAAAAGATGCAAGATACAGTCTTAAATCTGGACTTGCATTAAGCTTATTGGGGTACTTGTTTTTCATGAAGGTGTAAGAAGAAAAAGCTCTCTCCACTAGTTCAGTATTAGTAAATGACAAGAGGTATTTGAGTGCCTTCTCACTGACCTGTTCGTAGTCCTCACTGACATCTACCCAGAAGGTATTAAGATGCTTTCTTTTAAAATCAGAATTTAAAGAGGATTCAGTTGAAAGTTTGATTAATAGCTCTTTCTCATTGATTGATATTTTAGCTTTTTTGAAGAATTCTTCATTGAAGGATCTGCAATCCAGTTGTTTTCTTTTCCACATTGAGGGATGTACATATAAAAGCACATTTTAAGACCTTCCAAGTGACTTACAATATTCTATTTCAAGTTTTGGGATAGGTGCAAGTCATTCTCAGATAAGAAGTTGTGCAAATGTACAGAAACTTCAGGCTGACCTCTTTCAACACATGCTTTTCAAAAGTCCAGTTTTTTAATCATTGACTCAATTTTTTCAGTTATTTTGAATACGGTGATTGAGCTGTTTTGAAATCTCAAGTTGATTTTGTTTATTTCTAGAAAAATATCTGACAAAAATGCAAGACTTTGAAACCAGTTGCTGTCCTGAAGATTTGGAACAAGAGGGAAATGATGGTCTTCAAAAAGTACCTGGATTTCATGTCTAAGTTAAAAAATTTATGTAAGTAGTTTGCCACAAGATAGTCACCTTACCTCCGTATGCAAAAAGAGTGTGCTCTGAATGCTGTTCATTTCTTCACACAGCATTTTAAACAATCTGGAGTTTTGTGGTAATGACTTAATAAAATGTACAACTTTTACAGCCTCATCAAGAACATCTTTCAGTTTACTAGAAAGAGGCTTGGATGCAAGACTTTGTCTATGAATGCAGCAGTGCATGAGGAGCTACTTTTTAAATTTGTCTATATAGACCTATCACACAACCTGACAGAGGCTTACCTCTGTCAGTGCATACATCACAACAATTTGACCAACTAATGTCCTTTTCAATGAAATATGCATTGATTGCATTAAAAATACCTTTATCTGAGAGATGAAACAAAATGGTGGTGTGAGAGGGCCCTCCAAAAAACTCTTGTGGAGAGTACAACTAAGAAAATACCTGTACCTCAACTAAGGGTCCTCTACACATCGCACAGTCACAACTAAGAAACTTACTGATGGCATTAAGGTACCTGCAGGTAGATAGAGGGTTAAACAGAGGAGAAATAATGGGAAGAGTAGGGGATATGGCCAGACAGGTCCCACTTGAAACTCTACCTCTGGGGGAGGGAGGAGGAAGAAGGTGGCGAGACAGCACTCTGGACCTCACTCTGTCCACGGGTAGAGAAAAGGGGGCCCACAGGTGGGGGTGTGAGATACCACACCCACCTCACTTTGGGCTCAGGAGGTGCAGACTGGTCCGCAAACTGCAGCAGCCGGACTTCACTCCAGTTACCAGAGGAAGGGGAACAGCTGGGTGGTGAGGAACCATGGTGCAAATGCTGTGGCAGGGAAGGAAGAGAGAGCAGGTTTTCACACATGTTTCTCAGCCTACAACCAGGATGTTCTGAGAGACCAGCAGAAGAGGACTGACCTCAAAGCTCAGGGCAGAATCTGCATACAGGCAAACCCAGAACAGAAAGGCACAATCACATCCAAACTTCCTGCATGACCCCCAGAGTGACAGGAAGGAAACAAAGCCACAAACATCCCTTCCCCACAGACCTCTGCCCGCCCAGTATCAGCAATAAACACCAAAGAATTTACAGCAGCGAGGATCCAGAGAGACTGGAAGAAATGAGACAATTAAAGAGATGGGGACAGGTGACCCAACAGAAGCCAAGCTCAAAGCAACGATTATAAAAATGCTTAAGGAACTGAATGATAACTTCAACAGAGAGATAGCAAGCATTAAAGAAGACTTACAAACCATTATAAAGGACAAGAGAGATGATGACTGCATTAATTGAAATGAAGAATGGAATAAAAGTTACCAAACTAGAAAAAATAGAAGCACAAGGCAGTGATGAGCAAGAAAAGCCAGCAGAAAACACCAAGCCAGAACAGATAGATATGAGAATCCAGAAAAACGAGGATGGTTTGAGATTCTTCTGGGACAATTTTAAGCTGAAAAATATCAGAATCACAGGTGACAGAGGGAAAGCAAGGGATTAAGAAATCATTCGAAGAAATAATGACTGAAAAATTTCCTAACCTGGTGAAGGAAATAGACATACAAGTCCAGGATGCACAGAGTGTCCCAAACAAGATGATCCCAAACAAGAACCCACCAAGACACATCATAATTAGAATGGCAAAAGTTAAAGAAAAAGAGAAAATTCTAAAAACAGCAAGAGAAATGCAAGTAGCAACTTATAAAGGGACACCCATTCGATTCTCAGCTGATTCCTCACCAGAAATTTTACAGGCCAGAAGGAATTGGCAGAAAATATTCAACGTGATGAAAACCAAGGATCTACAACCAAGAATAATGTATCCAGCAAGG